>JABJVR010046920.1:0-29813 GCA_025773905.1 Chitala chitala
ACATAACATTTACAGGTTTTACATGACTCAAATACACAGTGACAGAATAAAAGGTTTATCTATTTCTATCTATATCTTTTATCAATGACTTATTAACATTAACCAATATTGTATTACATTAAATATTCTGACTCTTAATATTGGAAGTGATTACATTTTTGGCTATATTTGTTTCAAAAGAAAAAAGTGATTTAACTAGATACAACAATTCAGGGGACTTAAAAACTGTTTCCAATAGCAGCCCATATATTCCTGCTGTAAAACTGACATGTACTTCTGTTTAAAACATTCCTATTAACATATATATATAAAATACATTTATTAAATGAAAAGTTTAGTCTTTACTTTTCATCACTGTTGTTTTTCAGTGCAGTGCTGTGCTGCATATAGGGAGGCTGATTGAGAGCAAAATGTGGACATTTAAAAGAAAAATGAGTGAAGGAATCACAGACATCAGTGTGTCAGATAATATTTACAGCTTTTGCATAAATCAAACGAGAGATGTATATTTTTACATTAGTATTATTGTATGGTTTACTGTATTAAATATTATACATTCCTATACTCATAATAATTTGGCCTTCTGCTGTATTTGTTATTCATAATTTTATTCAAGCACACACACACACACAGTACCACAACCTGTTAGAGTGTCCCAAAAGTAAACCCCAGTGGGTGTGTTATAGATTAAGCTGCAGATCTTATTACTTTGTACATCCGTGTGACAGGATGTGACAGGAGTCCCACAGATTACAATTAATAATTAACAATACAACTAAAATCATATTACAGACACACCTAACGTACCCCTCATAATTAGTACATATCACACTGATCTGTCTTCCATTGTTTAACCTCCTCCCAGGGAAAAAAGAGAAGCTCTTACAGACACCAGAACCACGGACCAGAGAAGAGTTTTTACAATGTAAGTCACATTCCTCACAGAAAACACACGTGATGCAGGTTTGGCTGAGATATAACATTGGGGGGAAAAGCTGTTTAAGTGCAAACTGGTTTAGCCAGATTCGTTGTCCAGGATTGGGTCGCTGAGGCTTCCTCCCAGAACTGCTACCCAATCCACAATGCACCGGCCCCTTATGCTCCTTCCTGCAGGTGGTAGGTCTACAGGAAGGTGGGCCCACGTCGCTATTTCGGGCTGAGCCCAGCCGGGTCCAGTAAGCGTGGGCCCAGCCACCAGGTGCTCGCCTGCGTGCCCCATCCCCAGGCCTGGCTCCAGGGAGGGGTCCCGGTAATGCCATTCCGGGCGACGTAACGGTCCTCGGTTTTTTACTATTCATAAGGGCTTTATGAACTGCTCTTGGTCTGGCCCGTCACCTAGGACCTGTTTGCCTTGGGTGACCCTACCAGGGGCATATAGCCCCCGACAACATGGCACCTAGGGTCATTCAGGCACTCAAACCCCTCCCCACTTTAAGGAGGCAGCTCGAGGAGGGGAAAGTCTGAGGTGTCCACTGTAATTTGGATGGCTTAACATGCACATAAAGCCCTCCTCAGTTTAGGGCAAGTAGTTCCAAATTCACTAAGATGGATGATGGGCCTTGGAGCAGCAATAGTCAGGGTGGATAGAGTCTCGAGAGGACACCGATACACAAAGGGTTTTTAATGCAAACCGAACACAGAAAACAAATGTAGAAATCTCTCAACCAGCAACACTAACACAGGCCTCTGAGTAAGTAACTACAGGAGGTGCTGCACATATGAACACCAGAGGTGCAGACTACAATAGATAGACACAGAGTGACAGGTGAGACACTGATAACCAAGGATCTCACATGTACTGCTTGTATATATGTTTATACATATACTGTCACTAATCTGTTTTGGTTTTTCTTTTTACTTGTTCATGCCTTTTTCCTTTTATATATTTGGCTGTACAGCACTTTGGACAACACAGTTGTGTTACATGTGCTATATAATACAAAACTGACACTGACAAATACAGATGAGTGGTACATATCGCTGGACACTACATTACACTATAATGCCTGTGGGTGAGGAATCTGAGTACAGTCCTGAGGACGGCCTCAGGCTTTCACAGTGGACTTCTTTATGTCTGTGAAGAACTAATTGTTCTCTATCCAAAATGGGTATGAAAATGTCCTTTTCTGTTTTACATATTTTTAATCGAAAAGGCAGAGCTGAAAATGCTGTATTACTGGGAGCTGCAGATGTTATTTATCTAAGTATTGTATTTTGGAAATAAACATGTCTAGGAGAAATACAGGAACACCAGTGATGCTAAGGAGTGCTCTCTTCTCCTCCCCTCTCCTTTCCTCTCTTTTCTCATCTCCTCCCCTCCCCTTTCCTCTTCTTTCTTCCCCTACTCTCCTCCCTTCTCCTTTCCTCTACTCTTCCCTCTCTTCTCCCCTCCCCTTTCCTCTTCCATCTCCTCCCCTCTCCCACCTACTTTCCTCTCCTCTCCTCCCGTCCCCTCCCGCCTCCTCTTCGTTCCTCCCTTCTCCGCCCCTCCCCCCGGGGGGCGCCTCATGAGTCTCTCAGCAGCTACAGAACTTAATTATCTGCTCTACTGATGTCGGTTTACCAGTATGTAGGCATGGCAACACAGTCTTCGTGCATGTAAAAAAGCAGAAGAAGAGTAAGAACCTGTAACAATATCCTTTAAAAATCTTAAAATCACATGCAAACGATGAGCAGTAAACAAACCTTCATCGGCTGTTTGTCTGACCTCACAGGTGATGACATTCATCTTTTTAAAGTCAAACATTCTGTGGACAGAATGTGTAGTCCAGGTGCAAGGGTACACAGACTCAAACATGAGACACCCTGCCCCTACTGGGCGTGTCCTGCGTGTGTAATTGACGCCTTTCCATTAAGTATTTAAATCAATGCAGGTGGGCCTATTGGAATAAGGAAAGAGATGGTACTTCATCATGGTTTATGGAGGTTGATCAGATATCTTTTTTATTATACAGGATGCCCAGTTTCTAATATAAAACACTATTTGTGTGTGTGTGTGTGTGTGTGTGTGTGTATGTGTGTGTACAATGGTAAATAGCACCTCAAGTCCTTCAAGTAAATTGAAAGAAAAAGAGACAAATGTAATAATAATTTCCTTTGGCCATATGGAGCACCCTGATAAAAATGTTTGAAGGTTTCTGGCTTTCCTCCTGGCAGATAACCTATACACTCTCCATGTTATATACTAGGCCTGTCTAAGTCATTTGTTCAAAAATTTTAAATGGCTATTTATATATAAAAGAAAAATAAATGGTATCTATTATTGACATGCTCTTGAAATGATTTTGACTGTTGTTGTGTTTTTAAACAGACAGCAGTATAAATAGTTTCACTTTATAACGTCACGGCGCTTGCATCGTTGCGTGCCTGTGTGTGTTTGTATGAGTCACACACACGAGCTGAATTTGACCCTAGAAGAAAATCCCGGGAGCCATGGAAATAATGACAAAATCAGGCCTGTTTTGCATTTAGAACTAAATGAGTACAGTACAACGTGGAGTAAATAAATCATTATACTCTATTGTAAACTGAAACAGTCCAATAATGGTGAGTCAGAGGTTTCTGGATAAATAAGTTTTTTTTTTTAAAACCACAAAAATCAGCGTAATGCCTGCCCATAACAGAGCGTGTCAAGCTTACAAACACAAGCGCATGCTAATATACCACACACACGCACACACACACACTAATTCACAACTTCAGTCAACTGAATCTACATCTAATTAATCTATTTATCAATCTCTAATTAGGTTTTACTTTGTCTCAGTCTCTGTGAAGTATTGATTCTCTGTATTAATTCCAAACATATATGAGTATTATTGTTTTGCTGCTTGGATTTTTGTGTTTATACTTTTTAAAATTTAAATTTTGAATTCTCGACTTTAAGTTTTGGCTGCACGTTTGGATCCCGTCTTTCTATGGGTGATATCATTACACTAAGTTTTATGTATTCAATCATCTTGCATTTGCTTGCTGTCAGTCAGTCATCTTCTATACTGCTTCTCCAGGTAAGGATCACAGGGAAGCCTGAAGCCCATCCCAGGACACATGGAGCACAAGGCAGGGGACACCCAGGGCAGAGCATCACCCCACCACAGGACATACTCACTCAACACAGGAAATTTGGAGACACCAATTAACATAACCCGCATGTCTTTGGATGGTGGGAGGAAACCAGAGAACCTGGAGAAAACCCACCAAGCACAGGGAGAACATGCAAACTCCACACACATAGACCCAAGGTGGGAATCAAACCCCAGGCCTGGAGGTACAAGGAGACAGTGCTAACCACCACGCCACCATTTGCTTGCTGTTGCTTCCTCATTAAACTAGATTATAATTTTAATATTGCTTTACGAGGCAACTTATTGAAATGGAAGCCAGAGTGACATGAGGTCATAGAAAGGTCACAGCAGACGTATGGAACGCATTACACCGAGCTCTTACTGTTCTGTGACGCTAGCCAGCACAGCCCCTGTAGACTCAGCCAACAAAACAAATTTCTCCCATTAACTTTGCGCTCGGTTTCTGTTTTCTGCATACATTCCTCCAATGGACTTTCAACACTGCATTTGGGAACTTGTAGCTACGGGTTGAAAGCAACGCTGAACCCCTGTTAAATTTAACGACAAAAATTCCAACAAAAAGTAAGTGTGAAATGCAAAGCAATATGCAAGACTTAGAATTTCACAATAAAAGCCGTTGCTTTTACCAAACACAACCTTAAACATGTGACAGCAGGAGTATTTCTTAAATACCCAATTGATATAAAACCATATGGCCCCTGAATTGAACGTGCGTTTTGTTTTTACATATATTCGACTGTTAAATGGTGTTATAAAACTGGAAAGTTCACAATATTTTCACAGTAGTATGCTAGTGCCTAATTTGCTCTTCTTCATTGCACCTTTTAACTACACTTGCAGCATACACCTTTGAGTGCCAAGATTTCAGCTGCAAAATTAATATAACAGTAAAATGTAATATGCACTTAGTCTTTATTTTTAGCTGAAGAAAGAGCAGGTCAATTTTTGATTGCATTAAGCAAAAATTGACTATAACAATCTCTGTTCACTCAGTTGAAAATTGTCTCAGAAAATGTTGGAGAGCAGGATGTTCTGCTCCACAGTACAACCTGATGGAAAGCAGAAGGACACTAATTTATCCGTGCCTTAACTACATCCTGTGGCTTTGACAAAAAAATTGCATGACGACCCCCATTTCTGTGTGACCTACAGATTAAAACCATTGTATTAACGCAGATTGAGACCCTATCAGACTGTGTAAATGGCCTCACTTAGAAATTAGAGAGAGGATCTATGTGCAAAAAAGATGTTAATGAGCAAAGGGGCTCTACGTGGAACACATTCGTGCGACAACCATTCTGTTCTATTTTCTGGGCAAGCCATTATAAAGCTGTTATGTTTGGCAGCGCCAAACCAGCGTTGTCATTAATTATGCTCAGGAGAACCACCGCTCTTAAGCAGCGCCTTAACTTGTTCATTATTAGTAACTTTCATTAGCTCGATCGTTCAAGTGTGGAAGTAGAGCATTTAATAAGTAAATATGCATTCACGTCTATCTATTGGCATCTCACTGTGCTTCTAGATGTTTCTGACCAGATTTGACTTGATGTAGGATAGGCCTTATCAGAATATTTATTACACCACAAAGAAACTCAATGGAAAACAAAGCAATATGCTCTGCACGTGTCATTTTGAGTCACGTGACTAAGTGTGGCAGTTGAATATCTTGAAATCTTGGGTATACTTATTTTGGGCAAATGTCCATGTATATATATATATATATATATATATATATATATAAAATTGGTCACATGTTTTAGAACACCCCCATTTTACCAGTTTTTATCAAAATGTAAGCAGTTCGAGTCCAGTGAATAACCTGAAATGGTACAAATGTAAGCGGTAAACTGCCAGGTGGAAAAAGACAAGTTTAGATTAACAAAAATAAAATGTATGTTTCAGAGTTACACAAAAAGGCCCTTTTCAGGGAAGAGGTAATGGAGTAACAACTCCATGTAAGTAAATTAAGCCCTGAAAATTGATGTTAACAATTCCTACAGGTGTCCCCACTTTTGTTGTTTACTTACAGGCCCTCTGTTTTATAAAAGCAGTGTTGGAACAGACTGTTAAGCAATATTTGGACACTATTGTACTGCAGGAAGTAGTACATTGCTCTCAAAATGGTGAGAAGAAGGCAATTGACAATGGAAGACAGACAAACCCTTATAAGTGTAGGACTTCCATTTAGAGAAATTGCAAAGAAAGCCAAGGTGTCAGTGACTAAAGTTTCCTACACCGTAAAAAGGCCCTTGGAAACTGGAGGAAACATTGACAGGAAGAGGTCTGGCAGACCCAAAGTCACAACAGAATCAGAAGACAAAATTCTGAGAGTCAACTGTTTGCGTGACCGGTTGCTCACAGGACAACAATTTCAAGCACAGCTTAATACTGATGGAAGTAAACAAGTCTCAGTTTCAACTGTGAAGAGAAGACTATGAGCTGCAGGTTTGACAGGTCAAGTTGCATTAGGAAAGTCATTGCTAAGATGGCAAAATAAGAAAAAGATGCTTGTCTGGGCCATGAGACACTTCCAGTGGACTATTGAAGACTAGAAGAAGGTCTTATGGACCAATGAATCAAAATATGAATTCTTCAGTTCATCACGCAGGGTTTTTGTACATCATCAAGTAGGTGAAAGGATGGTTCCTCAATGTGTGACACCAACTGTCAAACATGGAGGAGGAAGTGTGATTGTCTGAGACTCTTTTGCTGGATCCGGAGTCAGCAACTTGCACATCGTCAGTGGCACCAAAGTGGTACACTTTCTCCTCCATGTTTGACAGTTCTGAACCAAAAGTACTACCACAGTATTTTGCAGCACTCTGGGTATCGACCTGAAACATACCAGCAGACTGTGTGAAAAGTAAAGAACAAGATGGTAGGATTCAAATCATGGAAGGGCCAGCACAGTCTCCAGACTTGAACCCATCGTATAAATATACCATACATATACATATATACATACATGGTAATATATACATATATATAAAACAACATCACGAAATCCACAAGAAGCATTTCCTGTCAACCTGTCATAATTATGTTTATGCTAACGAGAGAAGGTTGTGCAAGGATGGGGAAGTGTAAGGTGGGTGGTGGTGGGGGGGGGGGGGGCTATTTTCAACATATTGCCTTTTAAAAGTCATTGGTTTTGCCCAAAGTTCTGGAACTATGATGACAGTAAATTCTAGAAGAGTGGTTACTCAACTCGATCCCTTTCTGGCTACTTTCACAGACGATGTCCAACAAAAGACTGATTTAATCCTACCCACTGCTTGTGGCAAAATATCCTTTGATCTGTAGAATTGTACTTGGCAAACATAATACATTTGCTAATACACAGACATTTGGCTGTGAAAACACTGCTCAAGGAAGCTATTTATTTTTTATTTAATTGTGGCTAGCCCTCGACATTTTAGTTCTGTGTCTAAGCTATTAAAAATGTTGTTTCAGGTGAAAGCTTTCCACCTGTGATTGAAATGCACTTTATTTTTGTACTTCTGCATGGACTGGATTGCTGTAGCTTTTTATATAGACGACTAGATTTTCTCACACCACAGCTCAAAATTTAATTAACAGGCTGAAAATATTTTCATACTTTGTTGTTTGTGTTAGTGGTGTCAGAAATGTGGCATTAACGACATTCAGTGCATCTGAAACTAGGAACCATGCATCGCATATTCTTAAAATGCTCGTTTTTTTTCCCCAGTGAAACCTTTGTAGTGTTGTGCAACGTTCAGTGTAACGTTGCTACGCTGGTGGAAGTCATGGACGAGGGGGCCTTCACACCCTTAAAGATTGATTGCAGCAATCGCAGGCTGTAGAGTCAATATGCATTTTTTTGTGAGAGGAAAGTCCAGACAATGAGGATATTTTGACATGACTGATGGTGGAAATGTTTCAACAAGATTCGCTGCATAATTACAGGAGAGAAGTTTACACTTCGACTCCCGCTTATTGCTCGAACCCAAAGTTCATCAAAGACCCGTGCTTGACACACGGCAATCAATTGCCCAATTGCAATTCTCCCTATGCAAGGGGAGTGGTCTCTTTTATCTCTGGAGAACATAAACCACTCAAGCAATTGATTTCTACAATAGCTTCTGCTTGTAATTATTGACAAATCAGTAAATGAATTTTCTTCAGTCAGTTCTTTAGTCTTCAAGTCCTCAACTAGTGATACTGGCTGGTTTCACCAGTCCTTATTATGTTCTTCAGTTCCATCACCGGGCATTAGCAATTCGATGTTATGTGTACTACATTCTTGAAACATTTAATCTTATATGGGTGTTGCATACAGTTAATGAGAAATCATACTTTAATGTGGTAGTGAAAAAAAGTAAAAGCTTAAAGGAATTTGCCAATTATGATTATATTTGTAAGGATACATCTACATGGTCTAAATTCAGAGTATTGAGCATGTCTGTATGTGCACATGTGAATAATTTATGTTCTGGTCTGTAAGTGTCACTGAAAGACTGATAGACAAGTATAACAGTGTGTCTGAAATATCCGACTATCCAGACGGGCATGAATGCGCATTCCAACATGTTTTTACTTCTAGGACTAAACAGTATTTCATTACCTTTTGCAGGTACAACTGATAGAACAACATTTGTTAGACAACTGCATGTCGGGCACAGATTAGTGTACAGCCTCAACAAGCACCTTCACGTCAAGCCCTGGGGTGTACAATGAGGGCCTAAGAAACAAAGGAAATCTTTTACCATGATGTAGCACAAAAATGTAGCAAACATCAAGCAAATGAGAAAAACCAAATTACAAAATGTACTGAACTGATATATGCTTATTTTGACAGGTTAGGTGATTCCATCTGTTCTTTTCTGAGATGGTTGAGGGGAAAGGAATAGTTGAAGGGAGGGGTGGAGGCTGAAAGGGGGGTGGGGGTCTCTATAGGAAACATCATTTTCACAGGCTGTAGCAGATGTTCCATTTTCATTTCAGCAACCATCAGTATACGGCTGTGCTGTAAGAATTCAGTATCAATCACATTATTCCACTGATGCAGTCAGTAACAGCTGTAGCCAGTCTTGGAATAACCTTTGTTCTTGTGGCACTGCCATTTATAGCACAATGCACGTTTAACTATCACATTAAATTGTATGGTTTTTATTTCTATATACCACATTGGTTATTTTTTATATTTTTAAATTATCTGTGAGTAACAGTATGTTTAAGGAAACTGTCTATTTTGCTGGAAAGATAGATTTATGAACATCAGTTAAGAGCACAGACTTACTTGATGTCATACTTAATGCAATTGCTATGTTTGGCTTGCAATGCATGCTGGGAGATTTTTATATAGTAACTAGCATTTACTGTAAAGCATAAAGTCAGGAATTTGCACCTACTGTAAAATAGGTGTGAAACCCACAATGTCTGTCTGCTCTGGGACATTTTCTCAAGTGACATTTACTTTACAAAGACTGCTCTTTCCTCAAATTTTTGCTCATTAAGACCGTTTATGGAGTTGAACTTACCGATTAGCGGTCTAATGTACCATTTCCAAGCGTTCGAAGAGAAACACGGGGGCAGGTTTGGCAAAGATGTGACATTCAGTTAGCATCTGCTGTGGCCACTCCGCGCTCCTGCTTGGCCAAAAATTAAGTTAATTGGGATGCTCAAAGATGTAGCATTGACACCTCATTGCTACTAAATTGTTTGGTGAGTGGTGCTTTTGCTGTTCCCAGGCAGGGGCCGATCGGTCCAAATAAAAACTCCAAATGGGCGCCTGGGGAATTGGATGCTTTTGTGAGGACCATCCATCTGTGACAGCGAGTAGAGGGACTGCCAGTGGTGGGACATCATCGCTCATGTCCTGTCATCGTTCAGTCAAAGCCTTGACTCTGCCTGTCTTCCTCACTTCTCTTTATGTCTCTAATTACCACGCTTAAACAGTGGCCATTTTTTTTAATCGATGAGCCAAGCTGTGAATGGACACCCCCACAACCCTCCCACCCTACAGTGTGTTTTAGAAAAACAAACAAAATACCAAAGGCACAGATGGCAGTTTTGGTAATTAGCATGCATTTAATAAAAGATTCAGCAAAATTCAAGGCCTGTTCTCTGAAAAGGGTCACAGAAAGCTATTGTACAACCTTCTTATAGAGATGTAATTATATCAGACCAAACACTGGCATGCATTAACATCTGTGTGATTCCTGTCTGTTATGTGGCACAGATATGACACAAAGTTCAGGGCTAAGTTCAGGTAAAGCTCAAAGTTGCTTTAGCACAACCTTCCATTTGTACAGCAGACATGAATGTGCCTCTCAGTGCCTGCTGTCACCATTCACACACAAAGCAGGTAAAAATGAAGCAAAGTTTTACAATAACAGCTACATAATTTTACAAGTGCTTTGCCGGCCTTCTTGCCTTCTTACATTTGTTTCTTTACCCCCTGGTGCCCTGGGTTTTCAGAAACCGTCCACAAAGGCACTGTATGTGCCACAACTTGACAGCATACAATATTAGCAACTATTTACATGGAAGTTTTTAAAATGGTAATTTAATCTTGACCATATTGCAGAGTTGTTTACGTTTCGGGGCACTTTAGCGTGATTCGTATTGCTGCTTATCTGAGTACACACAGAGTCAAATTATAATCTGTGAACCAACATCTGTGCGTACTGTAGGCATCCCGGGAATGTCGGAATCGGATAAGAAGTTGGGTGAAAAATAAAAAATAAATAAACAAAATAACACTACATGTAAAAACGTGTGTCCCCTGAGGGAGACAAAGATGGAGAATTCAGAGAGCAAACTCCCAAATTTCGTATTAGGAAAAAGTTGGAACAGCCTATGTTACGATTCTCACCCGGATAACGGGGTTGGAAAATAAATGCATTGATGGGCAGACGGAACAGACCGGAGAGGAATAAATATGCGAGACCTCAGCACTGCAGCTTACCTATGCAAACATATTGGCAAGATGCGACGTGGCTACTTTTTGTGAGAGGTACCTAAACAAAGCGTGTTGACCGTGTTTTTCTGTGCAAATGGCAGAATGTGTGCGGCTAGTGTGTTTCAGGTTGATTTAAGATAAATGAATAAATAAGAAGATTACAGCCTAAGCATGTACATCTCTGGGGAATGTTAACAATAGTAAATGGCCTAATGTGTGTGCTAAAGATGTGTTCACCTGCACAATACCCATGCTCTGACACTATGTAATTTAACAAAAGAAATAGCCTCCATTTTGCTAACATGTGGAAAAGGTAACATAATAGGCTGTTTGAAATAATGAAGATGATGCATTAAAATGTATGAAAATGATATTCAGTATAAACAATACCAAGCATACTTTTGTATAAATTACAGTTACAGTGGGTATACTTATGAACCTGTAATACTGAGCTTACAAAATGGAGAATGGAAGAAATATATGTAATTTTTCCCTGGTGTTACTAAAGGCTGCTCCAGTTAAGGGAAAGGGAGCCTCTAAATTGGTTCACAAGGCTTCCGCTTCACCTAACAGTGCTGTTGTTATTAAAAATTACAGTAGCTCCTTTGTTCGGAGTTTATTCACACTTTTTGTTCAGCCAGTGTTGAAATTTTAAATTAGAATTATTTAAAAACCAAAGTTCTGAGGAATCATTTTGATATGCCAAGCCGGTTTAGGCACCTTACAGTTCAGTGAAGAGCTTTAGTTTCTGTAATGGGTTCAGTAAAAGAGGTGTCTGTTCTCTCAAATCTGGGTGCAGTTTCAAGTTAGCCAGCACGTCTGCTATCAAGGTGTCGGCATGGTGACACCAGAGGGATCTAAAGAAGGTCACACACTGCAAACCTGCTGTCTGGGATCTCTTTTTAGGATGGCAAACAGACCTTGCTCTAAGGATTACAAGATGACTGCAGGAAGGAAACGTACAGCAGGGCCTGTGTCGGTTGCAGCACACGTGGAGGCCAGTGGAAGTTCATGTTCTCCCACATGCATTGAGACAGCTGTTCTGAGGAAAGCAGGAAAAACCAGGGGCGACAGCTGGAGATCTCCCAAACAAACCAGCAACTTGAGGTCATGAAAATCCCAAAATGCCCCTTCAAACAAAGCAGTCCCAAGCGCAAATGAAAAGATTTCAAGCATGTTCTGCACTTCCACATTCTTCGCAAATGGATTGCTCCCTGCCCCGCCAGACTCCGGGGACCTTGTGACACGAAGCAGAAGTTGATTTCCAGGAGGAATGGGATACTCTTAATGAATTTAAGATGATTTGCCTTCTGGCAATAAAGGAAAGCAATTCACAGCATATTTGAGAATGTAAAAGCATGAAAAATTTGTGATGATTGTTTAAAATTTTGAGAACTGCTGAGGTTTTGCTTTAAAATTCTTGCCTTAAGTATGTGAAGATACCAAAAAGGTCTCACGTTGTTTTTCTGAAAATGAGAATGTTGTATGTTTAAATGGAAAAACAGCTCTGCTGTTCTCATTAGAAAATTTATATTTAAAGACTGATATTTGTAGGCCACACTGACAGCTTTCCTTCATGATTCAGAAGAAAAATGAAAAAAAAAAAAAGAAAGGCATATATAGCCTGGCGAAATTAAACCAGCTCAGGACATGAATATTTTTGAGTTCTCTTATTCTGAATGGGGAAAACTGATGATTCAATAGCATAACAAAAAATAAAATGTATTAAACTCAAACTATGACAATGCACTTTACACTTGAATCTCCTTTTACTCCAGCGACATTTCTTTTCTCCAAAATATAACTTGAATAACTTTTATGCCTAGTATAAAACATTTAGTTACAAAGTCCTAAACCTCAAAGAAAACAACGGTTCTTACAAACAAAAAATTTCTTGTCTTTAATTCGAAAATTTATTAAATCTGTATTTGAAAAAAACATAAAACCTCACCTAGAAAAAAAAACATCTTATTATATGTTTATACGGTATTATTATGTAACTAACTTTCAGGTCTGCTTATGGTCTGACCCCTCTTCTCTGTAAGGGTCAACATGAGGTCACTTTGACTTATGGCTGCTGATTGGTCCCAAAGGTGGCCATAAATTAGTATATACCTGTACTACTCCTAGAGGAACATATGTGTTCATCTCTCATGCATGGATTGGTCTGTCAGTCAGCTTTGTATCTGATGTTCTGTTGACCTTTTGAACACAATGAGTGACGTCTGCAATGCCATCCAACCTGCTAAGGTCAGAACACACCAAGCATTTATTTGGAAAAGTAATCAGGGTGTCAAGTGAGCACAAGGAAGAATTACTGTTTCATTAGCCAGTGAAGGCACATTCAGGAAATAATGAGAAAGCCCTCCCTTTGAATAAGATAGATATGTGGGGTTTCAGTGTGCCATGATCTATGGGCGTTGCCACAAAGGTACTGGCCCCAGCTGAAATCCGATTGGTCTGTTTAGAGTCCTCCTCCTGTCAATCACTTCAGAAAAGAAATACGTGTCAATGTAAGACACATGGTAAGATACTCTATGTTAAATTGGGGCCCTTTGTGGGCTCCCTTTCCCCTGCATTGACCCACTGTAATGTTGCACTGTGGGACATTACCTTCTGTTTCCACAGCAGGGGTGAAAAGGTCCCATGGCCAGATCCCATATCAGTGCCGTCCCTTTGAGCAAGAACCAGACGAAAGATTCTACGGCTGTTCTCTAAAATGTGCAAAACTCAGGGTATTGTAGAAAATATTCAGAAGGCTTTACACTTCAGGTACTTTACAAACATTTAACAATTTTTGTGCTCACTGTCTAGTGTGATTTAATAATTCTATGCTGATTTGAATTAGCGCTTTCTGTAACATTCCTCCTAAAGATTTCACGTATCATATGAATTCCATTATTAAATGCACTTTTTGAGCTAAGAACTACCGAATGGAAAAACTAAATTAGGTGTTTTTTTTCGTAATGTTTGTATTTTAGGTCCTTCTGCCAGGAAAGTAGAGTATTTTTATATAATATCTTTTTTGAATCCTCTACATTAATAGTGTAGCAACTTAGAGTATGTCCAATGGGAGATTATTTTCCTTATGTCTCTATTTCAAACAAGCTGTTTTTTCTTGTTTGGCTTGTCCTTTAAAAGTCTGCGTTGGAGTAGACTAACTTGTTTCGCCACCTCACTCTCTGGTCTCCCACAGGAGAAATCCTCGGATCTGAAATCTGGTCGTGCGCTAATTTTTAGCGTGTTTGAATTTTCCGTACTTCTGTTCGTCTTGGCACAAACACGGGAACGCGAGTGAGTCACAGAACTGTTTTTGAAAAAGGAAAAAAAAAAAAACTGATTTCCTTGCATGACTTTTTTTTGCAATCATTTTAGTGGTTTTGGGAAATATCCAATCCACGTTTTAGTCTTTGAATCATGTGTACAGCTGCTTATTAATGTATTTTTATTTGTATTTATTTATTTTTTAAATTTGGAAACTCATTTATTTAATGATCTAGAGAAAGATCGCAATATGGAGCTTGTTAGAAAAGCACCCGCTGTGGAGTCACACTGATGAAATTAGTGTTGGTAAACTAAAAAAACATAGTTCGAGACACAGGAGGTGAAAATGTTCACATGTATCGCTTTCAGCTAAAAGCTGATTAAAAGTTGCCATGATTAAATTAAAAAGTACTCAACAGGCATATCATGTGATCTTCTCTGCCTTTGTGAAAAGACATTATAAAAAATGGGTCTAGGAAGATGTGGGAAAGGTATATAAAAAAGGCTAAAGCCACTATTCAGTTCAAGTTATTTTAGGTAGTGCCTTTCACAACAAGTTGCTACAAAACTAGACTGAATCTGAATAATATCCAAAGCAATTCTAGCTGTACAAAGACTTGGTCATGTGACAGGACTCTTCTGTAGTGTAGACACAGACACAGTGTAAGTTTGTAGAGCATCCAAGCTGATTTCATAGATAAAGCAGACAAAAATGAGAGACTCCAGTATCTTGAGAAGGCAGGACCTGTGATTTTTGCATCCCATTTTGGTGATGGCCTGCAGACATCATGAGTGTCCATGAAAGATGTTTGTTGAGAATGGCTGCCCCACTAATAGACGGCCCAGGGCTCATTGTCCGACCCTGTAATGTTTCACAGCAGCGGGCATGCAAGCCATGAACTGTGAAATGATGGCTTTGAGTCCTGGCTGTTTCTGCTAGTTTGTGTGATGCAGTCGTCTTGGGGCAATAGTCATTGGTATCTGTGAACTATCATGCTGGGGGAAATGATATGTGAGGTTATTTATGTTATATTGCATTGTTACACCTAAGCATTTCAAGCGTTATTTTGGCTAAGATTTAAATATTGTGTGTGAAAATAATAATAATAATAATAATAATAATAATAAACTACAATTTTTACAAGTAAACAAAAAAAATTTAGCCAACAGCATTGTAGATTTTTTAAATGTGTAAAATTAAACAATTTAAATACATAGCTCATAACATAATTACACAAACTGGTTTTTTATGCATAAACTGGCAGTTCCACCTGCCAATCTCTTATTCTGCTCAGCCAATGAAGTGAGCTAGATAATCAGAACACATGAGGCTGGACGACAAACGGCACTGCATCTGTAAAACACGTTTGCCCTATTGGTACAGCCGCTATTGTCCACGTTGTGTGCAACACAACAAGAGCCATTTAAAATAGACAGTGGTCACATGACCTGTCACATGACATTCCTGCCAAAAATTTTAAAAGATGATCAAATGCTGTGATGACTTCCTGCCACGATGTTGGTCTGACATTATGAGAGGAAGTGGTTGCCGAGGAAACCATTGAATTTAGCATATTTCACTAATGTCTACCAACTTGACAAGCTTTAGACTGAGATATGTTTTATTTTTCTCTATTTTAGCCTTTGACTAAACAGGGAAGTTTGCCTTAAGACTGCTACAACAAATAAAGTGCACTTCTCTTGCAAAGTGGAACACAGGTACAATTGGAAGTTTAAGGATATGCATTAGATGGACTTTGTTACGAATAAATTAATTTTTGGATGGTAACCATCCAAACATTAAAGGAAGGATAGCTTGTGGAGCTTTAGTATAAATACCTTAATTACTTTTGTGCATAATTAATATTTAAAAATTTAGAAAAAGTCTAATTATAAATCCGTGTGTTCAGTGGACGCATGAATGATACATGCTCAGTTTTTTGTAATTTGTTTAGCATTTTCCATTCACTTGACGGGTTATTTACCCATGGTGCACAGGGGGGCATTAGATTACCCACTTTAGCTATTTTTGGCCCAGCTGAGTGCTTGGCCCACAGACATTGTTCAGGGGGAGGCTCTCAGTTTCGGCAGTTTGTTTTCCGGATGAGCCCACCTCCTGAGGACACTGGTGGAATCATTTAGCACCTCATTAGGAAGGCTGTGGTGACGGGTGTGCCTCTGACAGCTACCTGGCTACCGATCGTGACGGACGAGGCGCCGGCATCTGTGCTGGGAATTTTAAAGGCTCCGGCGTGCCACGGGGGCAGATCGAAAGAGGTCAAGAGCAGAGGTCAAAGACGGCCTCTGCAGTAGGATAAATGACCTCTAACCCCTTCTCTACAGGATGCGTTCCTCACGCGGAGGCATTTTCTCCATCAGTGTAACCTGTGATTAATAAGGATCTTGGACACATTAAAATAGTCCGTTTAATCACATTAGGAATTCTAAACAATTGTGTCCGTTGCCACCTTTGAAAGCCTTTGTTCTGTGAAGAAAAGTAAAAATTACGTTTAACTGTTTTTAGCTACTCTGAAGAATGTACAAAACACGTTTTCACAGTTTATCCAGTTTAATTACTGTAGTAGTCAACCTACCATACCCACAGTTATATATATTATATATTCACACATACAGGAAGTGGAACATAATTATTATGGGGTATCATTCATGACCTTCAGCAGTTTACATATATCTATATATAGTTGGATATGTTAGTCACTTTTTTGGATGCACGTTGTTTTGTGTTGCATTTTGGGCAACTATGAAAAGTGGTGTTGTAAGGAAAATTACAGGGGTAAAGCGAACGCAGTGGGTACACAAACAGCCTCATAACCACAGGCTCACCATTCAAGGCCCCACTCGTTTACTGCTTTTAAACTGAACTACTTCAGTAAAGTGTCCCGCAGATTGCCTGTGTAAATGTGTAGGTGAACTTGGGTTCGAAGTGTTAGCTGCACAGCCAGATGCGAGCGTAAAAAATTCTTTTATTGTATTTGAAAGCCCGCTTTTCCTTACTGTCTGTTGAGCAACGATTGAAGTTCACGACGTCCACCTCTAGCAAAACATCAGAGAAGCAACGTATGAGGGCTTCGCGATCAACGCCGAATAGTCCGCTGCATGTTTTTCTTCATGTTTTCACAAAAAAATTGTTTTTGTACACCAGAAATGATTTCCCAGTGCCTCTTTGACAGTCCTTGACCACAACCTTGTCAAGATGGAATAAGCATTAAATATTTACGGATTTGCATTTATTCATATTTGTTGATACCAAGCATAAATCTGGGACACACTGAAAGCATAATTTTTTTTTTGTGACTTTAATTACTATAAATATTGTATTTCTTCATCGAGGCAGTGCTTCATGGTGAGAACAGAACAGCCCAGAGCAGTCCAATAGTAAGATAAATAATACAGGCAAATTAGAAATAAATTTACATTGCTACATGTATTATCAATTTATTTTTTTTATTTAGGGTATATTAAAATTAATGTAAAATAGCTATGATTCTTTAAGAAATGTAATGTGGATCACTTATAAGACTTGTAAGACTACAAATTAGTGTTTTCCAAAACTCCAAATCCACTGAGTCAACAAGGGAACACATTTTTTCTTGAAAAATAAATTATTGGAAACCATTTGTAAAATATAAAATCTAAACACTTCTTTTAATGCTTGTCACATATAAATGGCCTGGTAGCTCAATGGGTGGAACATCAGGCTGGTTCCCGGTTTAAGTCCCAGCTTGGTCACCAGGTATGTCCTTGAGCTAGACACCCAGTGCTAGCTCATTATAACACGTATGTGTAATGTAATTTGCAATATAATGTAATATATATAAAACTTGACTTGATTTTAGAAAGAAACTTGACCCTAACACTCGTGCACAAATGCACGTATACACAAATGCACACACGTGTACACACAAGCAGGGTAAGCGCCCATATTTTCAAGGCAAAGCTGCTAGTTTTGCATTTTAAGATACTGGGAAGCAGCATGTGGCTTTGCCACCCCGTGATTCAGCACATTGGCAAGACCTGGGTCCAACTGGTGCTGGCACCAGCAGTCAGGCACACTGCCATCTACATACAGAGGGAGAAGATGGAGAATGTGCACGTGGGAGGGCAGGGGAGAAGGTACCTGCCTCTGTTTTTCACTCTTTAATTGCACAGTTAGGCAAACACCCCCACCCCCACATATACACCAAGAGGTGGGGAGCAACAGCGAGAATCCACTCAAACTACAGCCAAGTAAAGTCACCTTCACACATTGAAAGACACGTCTTCTCCAGAGAAACATGTCTCAAACCTTGTTTTGAGCTAAATTAGCTAGTGTTTGGATAGAATTTATATACTGTATGCTCCCAGACATATAGATGCTCTGACTAATGGCTGAAAAATGGTTTCAATGGGAGATTAGTCTGTTTGAACAGATCTTGGAGACACGCATCACATGTGCGGTGCGTTTAAAAGGCAGAATTGCGCTTGAGTGAGAAAGCTAGCCTACTGAAACACCTAAGTTAGTTGTCTCACACAATGTACAGGTAATTTTACTGCAAACAGAGTATACAGTGCTTTATGTCTGCTCTGGTAAGGGTGTGGACTTAGAAACCTGATAGGTCAGCTCCATAACAGCTTCACAGTGTAACTACAGGAACATGAAACAGAAAAACAATTCCTTACCACAGGATAGACTGTAAAACCTCAGTCTTACACCATCCTGTCAAGCAGGTCATGCTAGCTGTTGCGACTAACTGAAGGATGAAGAACACTGTACTCACTAGTAGCTGAGATGTATTAGTCATGTGGTCTTAGAAAAGATTATGACAAATCGTCTGTTTATAATACTTCAAAGAAAATTATGGATTATTTGTCATTCTTTGGAATTTGAGATGAAAACGCCGTAACGGCGGTATTACTAACATATTGTAAAAGACAAGAAATGGCTTTATGAGCACGAGAGAAAATATGTAGAAAAAAAGAAAGCAAGTATGTTATTTAAACCACCCAGCATGAATTTCTGAAGTGCAGATTAGGCAATTATCCATTATTGTCACAGAACAATCCCTCTACAAAGCTCATTATACTGCAGGAGAAAGAATGAAAGGATAAAACCCAAACAGCCCCAGTTAGGACATTTTTTAAAGTTACTGCCTCTCTGCGAACACCGATGTTTGCCTTGGCTAAACTCACCATGCCTTGTGCCACATCACTGCCATCTGCCCACAACCGGGCAGTTTCTTATTTGATGAGCTGGGGCTTGTGTTCATGCTGTTCATGCGCTCTGAAGACGCCGTTTAGCTTTTAGAATTATAAAACAAAAATGATTAATTCATATTGCTTCCAGTGTATGCTGAGAGTGACAAACTGCTGAATATGACGGAGCTGATTATGGGAATTCCCCCATTTCTGTTGCAGAGAGTACAGTGGTATTGATTATAGTAATGGTGGTACCATTGAAGGGGTCGTGATGGAGCTGATTATGGTAATGCCCCCTGTTTCCATTGCAGGAGGTGTGACAGAGTTGATTAGGGTAATGCATCCTGTTTCCATTGCGGGGGATGTGACAGAGTTGATTATGGTAATGCCCCCTGTTTCCTTTGCAGGGGGTATGACGGAGTTTATTATGGTAATGCCGCCTGTTTCCATTGCAGGGGGTGTGACGGAGTTGATTATGGTAATGTCCTCTGTTTCCATTGCCACTCTTCCCAGAATGACCTCGGGCTTCTTTATGGAGCAGATCTCATTACTCTGCACATTACACTTTTGGGAGCAATGGCCCCTCTGTTAGAAACTCGCCCTGCTTTCATAAAATGAACTCCAGTTGCTTTGGCAGTCTCCTCAATGAAAGGCTTACAGTGCTGGAAGGCGTCACATGTTGATCAGGTGTCTGGATCTGCAACTCCAGATGTTCAAATCTTCGTTGTCTCGGTGGTGAGAGGTAACTGATGTGGTGGAATATAAAAAAAAAAAGTATGGTAAGAACCTTGTTATTTGAATTGAATGTGGGAAATATGGTTTCAGATTATGTTTAAAGAACAAAAACGAATCTATTTAAATTGGTATGAGGTCCATTTGCAGAAACACATTATAAGTTTTGAATAAGTGCACTGTTGCTTAATTTAAGTAGTGATTTAATAAGACAAGTCTTCAAACCTTTGTTAGCACTGCTGCTCAACACGGTGTTTATCTGGCTCTTTCTTCCTAAAAGGTGTCTGCATTACAACAGTAAACCGGTTCTGTTAGTGAATGTTTTATAAAGTCAGTATCTTTCTCAAGGATGTTAAAACAATGTTTCATTTGGGAATCTGTGAAAATGGTTTTGGCTACAGATATGTTCCCCTAACTGTGTCTACTATAGAAATGTTCCCTAACAGTGTCTCATCACTACAGATTCTTCTGAGGCTACAAGTAAGACAATGGCATCAACACATAGTCTAAAGGTTGTTGGTAATGTAACATAACACAAGTCCCATCAGGAGCTGTGTGTACCTTACACAGGTGTCCTGAACCTGACCTGCAGCAGGTATATGCATCTGTTGATACTGACATACATGTAAACTTCTTCAATGAGAACAACAGAGTCAAACTGGCAAGCAATGACAATATTAAAACCAATGTATATTGAAGGTAGAAAATTTGCTTTCATTCAGTTTTTGCAAAGCAGTGGATTGTCACTTGCCACAAGATTTCCACCAGAGAAAGAAATGCGTCATAGAAACACATTTGAAAAAAAGCTTTTCTTTATCCAGCAGGGTTAATCATGCTGTAAGTGAGGCGCCACCGGTTTGCAGAGATTAAAGGATAACAGTTGAAGCAACTTACTACGAAAGGTGCTATATAAAAATAAATTGAATTCAATTGAACAGATACCTAGAGGCTGCAAACAGCATTTTGCCCTTTTTTTGACCTCCGGGGCTAAGTGAGGTCTGGAGAGAGGCAGACTAACAACTGTTTTCTAACAGAACATTAATTTGAAGATTAGACTACTTCAACTCACTTCTGGGTGGTCTCCCAGCCTCTGTGATGCAGCCTCTAAGATTCGGAAAGCTGCACACCGTCTCATCTTCAACCTTCCCAAATAGATGCATTTTACTCTGCTTTTCATCTTCCTTCAATGGTTTCCAGTCCAGGCTTGCATTAAATACAAGATCTTGATGTTTACTTTGAAATCCATCAACAGGACTGCTCCAAACTATCTCCAGTCCAGAATCAAGGCGTACATTCCCTCCCATGCGCTACAGTCCACCAATGGAAAAAGTCTGCTTGGACCCCTGCTGAAGAATGGTAGACCTAGGCTTCTCTCATCCCTGGTGCCTAAATGAGCTGCCCCTCACTTTGAGAACTTTGTTGTCTTTATCTGGAAGTTTAGTTATGTCAACTGGACTCCTTTTTCATATATGCAGAAACGTTTCACATTTTACCAAAGGGCCTGAAGAAAACGTAAACGAGAAAGAAGTCCAGTTGACATGACTAAACTTCCAGATAACCTCACCTGGACAACTGAGAATCTTCATGGACATTTTGTCATCTCTGTTCATGTTTTGAAGCACCTGAATACTCATGTCTTCAGGGAACACCTCCTCTGATTCTTTAGTATGCCAGTTTTTAAATAGCTGTTTATTTATCACCTGGGGTATTGCTAATTTAATTGTGTTATTGATATTTAACACTTTACCATTTTAGCTGATTTAGACTCTGTCCTGGTGAGGGTCACAGGGAAGGCTGGAGCTCCATCCCAGAGCACATAGGGCACAGGGCAGGGAACACACAGGGTGGGGCACCAACCCACCACAGGGTACACTACAGGCAATTTGGACACACCAATCAACATAACCCACACGTCTTTGGACAGTGGGAGGAAACCAGAGCACCCAGAGAAAACCCACCAAGCACAGGAAGAACATGCACACAAACCCAACGTGGGAATCAAACCCCAGGCCTAGAGGTGTGAGGCAGCAGTGTTAACCACCACACCACTGATTTGGGCTTTGGATTTTGGACTGAATCTTTTGTACTTCTGACTGTGGAACTACACTTACTGTGAGCTCGATTCTCAGACATTGTCTGATCTCATTTTAACATGCACATGCATTCTTAGTCATTTGTAAGCTGCTTTGCTCAAAAGCGTCTGCAAAATGAATAAGTGTAAATATTTATAGGGCCACTGAGATGGTGCCCCTTGTGCTACTGGTAGGGCCAGACTGGCAGGGGGGAGTCCTTCACAGGGATATAAAATGCTCCACTGAGTCTGTGATGAGCAGCCTCTCTTTCTCGTTACCCCCCCGATAACCTCGACTCTCGGCAGTCTGCGGGCTCTCCGCCTCCATCCCAGCCCGCCGCCCCGCTGCGGAACGCTCGTCCCGGAACCGCCCGGAAAACTGTACCGAGACAAAAAGCAGCGTTTCTTAAGGCAATTTCACACAACTTAACCAACATCCTCTTCTGCTTTTAGTGAAGGGTGTGTAGCAGGGGAAAAATGTTCTACACATGAAGCTGTACAAAAGGAGAGTGCTCTCTGCATTTCTTATGGTCTTTATGTGGTACCGTGACCTCTTGGTGACAAATACCAGCATATCTGAGGTATAACGCTGAATTGTTCACATTTATCCATTTTGTACTTCACCACACTTCCTCTAATGTGTGTCCTAAGGCTTACCGTGTCTGTCTTGTTTTTTTGTGAGGTTGTTCTATGATTTCATTGAAAAACAGTCATTTATCCAAACAGAGAAGCAGCTTCAGGAGTTTAAACTACAACACTGTGTCACTATTTGAGCCCCTCTTTTCTTTCTGTTGCTCACACATTTAACAAAAGAAAGGTTTGTGGCAAATACATAATATTTTCCCATAAAAAATTACATGTTCCACAAATTCATGGCTGTTGCACCTTATGTAAATTATATATATATTATATGTCATGTGAGCTCTTACATGGTAGCAAAGCAGTTTGTATTAAATATACCATAAAATCAAATACATGTATATTATCCTTGCAGCTCACCAAGCCTCCTTTTATATGTTCACCTCCTTTAAATACTAATCAAACACTAACCCTCAAGCCTCTCATACCTGTGATCAAAACAGAAAAGGGTAGGAAACATACTGTATACTGCATAAATGCAGCAAGAGAAATAATCCATTTATATGCTACAAAGGGAATAGTTAAGGAGTTCCTCTTCTGTAAGTGCAGGCTTTTGATTGGACTGACAATGTGACCATAATACATGCGCAGACCAATCAACTGTTGAGGCGGCTCCTTTTTGAGACATATATGCCATGCAAATACTTTACTGGCTCTTCTTGATGTAGACTTGATAGTACATTTTGTATAACAGGTGATATTGCAGCCGTCAGCTTTCTCGGTCAACAACGATTAGGCCTGGCTGATAAGCATCTCGTGGCCTCCTTCCATTGGCAGAATGTATAAGGTAGAAGTAATTAACACTCACTGTGATAACTGTAATTAGGTTGCTATCAGTACAGTAAATGGTTCTTTCCTAAGATGCTCTGATGTATGAAGAAGACATTACCATTACCATAAACTGCACACACTCAAGCTTATCTGTGTGTGCTTTATTTACATTTCAGCAGTCATCATCATCATCTGTATTTTAGCAAATGAAAATTTTATGGTATCCTGTGCTCTAAGAGCTACATGTGCCTAATTAAAAGTCCAGAAACATGGCCTTAAACGTAATAAAATCTATTGCGTTATGATATGCTAAAGTTCTGTGCTCGTCACTTATAGTTAGTCATAATTAATCACGATAAAAATTGCTCTTCTCGATAGTTAGTTATGTAAATAACTTTTAGTTGAAATCTCTAATTAATGAAAGAAACTATTAAAAGTAGCTCAAAGTGTATTCTGAGAAAACATACTTTTATTATGTAAGATGAACTTTTTATTATGTAAGATTAACTAACATTTGTAAGACCGATATGCACGCTGTATGTGAGAACAAAGGATCAAGATGTTTCATTCTATATATATACACTGTGTGTGTATATATATATATATATATATATATGCAACTTTAAATTCAAATGCACTATTATTTTTCTGTACAAGAATGCACTTCCATCAAAAGCTAAAAATATTTACATCTCTAAAGCAATACACCATACACTCTTCTATCTAGGTATATTGCAACGATCTGCTGATAGAACATCTCCAAAAATGTCAATGAAGATCCTCAGTCATCCAGGTGGAGCTGTCTGGATGTTGAATCGTGTCAACTGACCTTCTTCTTGCCAGGAACGTTTCACTACTCATCCAAGTAGCTTCTCAGGCTGACGAATGATTTAATGTCCAGACATCTGCAAAAATGTTACATTATGAAAAGTAAACATGAAAGAGCTACTGGGAAACCTTTCCCATATTTAATAAGGTAAAACTAACAGTAGCTTGACTGGTCCTTTTATGATTTCTTCATTACTTTTTGCCAGGCATTTCACAGGAACATCTTCAATAGCAGCTATTTCAGCAGAATAGCTTTGGACGTATGTGAAGGAGGACAGTGACAGGATGGGTCTGTGCCAGCTAGTGTGTCACCTAGTCAATACAAACATAGGCTTGATGAAACGAGTAAGCTACGTATACATACTGCACAAGATGTACTATATATCAGGGTGTAGTGGTGTCTTTGAAGTGGGTATACTGCTCCTTCTATACCTTCAAGAATACATATTCACAATTTCACATGTGCAATGTTACTTTATGCATAAGTGACCAAAACAAAACAAATAAGCATTCCTTTTCCATACCACGTAATCCTGCTAAGGGTCACAGGAAGCCTGGAGCTGAACCCAGGAGACACCCAGGGCAGGGTGCCAACCCACCATGGGCACTTTAGAGATACCAATCAACCTAATTCATATGTTTATGGACTGTGGGAGGAAACCCACCAAGCACAGGGAGAATATGCAAACTCCCCCACATACACACAGCAAGAATAGAACCCCAGGCCTAGAAGTGTAAGGCAATAGTGCTGACCACCACACCACTGTGCAGCCTAACAACTAAACAATTTTTAAAAATATTTTTAATGTTTACTTTCATTTTTTACAAAACAGTTATAGTCACTTGGTGCTTTTTAAGCGTACAGCGCCTCACAAAACATGTTGGTGGGTATGTAGTAAATCCACCTGCTTGGGTGTAGTTTACGCACCACTGCATATAAAGTCACAATTGCAGAATATAAAGTTACAATTGCGAGATAAAAAGTCAGAATTTTGACTTATAAAATTGGAATTCTGACTTAGAAAGTCAGAATAGCAAGATGAGAAATCTAAATTCTGACTTACAAAGATGGAATTGTGAGATAAAAGCTCAGAAGTTTCACTTATAATCAGTCATTGTTATTATAATTTTTTTGGAACCATATGCCTCGTCATGGTTTTTCCGTTACATATATGTACATATATCGATTCTATAGGAATCACAAGACAGCTCTTGAGATGATCTCCCCCACCAACCTGCAGATTAGCGCCATTACTACAGGTCCCTCACTGTGAACAGCCCTGAGATAACATTCCAAGTTGTTCACTGGCTGTCTGTGTGGTTGGCTTTTGTATGTATCTTGAGCCTTTATGATAGCGGTCTATTTACCGTGATGTGTCAGTGCTTTTATACCTCTGAGAGCCATGCTTATCATTGAGTGGGGATTTTGTCCAGGAAAACGCCATGTTCGTTATCTTTGTGGATCAAGGACAAGGCAGTTGACAGCAGTGAATTAATGGCTACGTGTATGTCACTTATCAGATAGTACACCTCTAGAATGTTGCTGCTATGACATTAACAAAGAAGAAGAAACAGTTCAAATTAAACATGGGCAGCGGTGGACATTTACAAACTGAAATGCTGTAGACATGGATAGAAGTGTGCCAGAAGATTCTATGTTTGTCCATGGTTTTGCTGGCAGTCACAAAGCCTCCAATGCACAGTCAGATCTTGGCCAGTTTTCTATCAGGTAATGCTAACATTTGTAATGGCTGAATCAGTAAGAAAGCTGTGTGTGTCGGGGGGGGGGTGTTTGTACCTCTGACACCTGATGCCCTGCCTCATCCTAAACCCCAACCATCTTTGACAACAAAGGTTCATTCCATGTTACCTAATCAATTGGCTTACCCTGTCAAGCCAAGTCCGACATTCATGTGTTTAATGATTTTCAGGTTTATTGTAGCTCTGGTGTGTAGTTTATTTTTTGTAAACAGGAATTTGATACACAATTTAGACCATTTTTGCACTTTTTTAACATTTTGCATAACAAGGCACAAGTCCTAGGAAATGTGCAGGTAACAGGTACAGTTTAATTTGGCTCCATTTTAAGGGAAAGGTACCAAAGCGATACTTCGACTTCCTGTCATCGGAAGACGTTTCTTTAGCAGTTTCTGGAGTCTTGTCCTTTGCTTCTTGTTACTGCTTCCAATTAGCCTACGGGAAACCTCAACGCTGGCTACTAGTTACCATTATCTGCTTCTACCAACTAATTGCTGCGTTCCTGCTTAAGCAAGTAAATGTACCGCACTGCTGTGTTTCCACTGGTACATGTGACACTCCATCTGTTAGCGCGCTGCACCACGCGGTTGGTTTTATCAGCATCATTTGTCTCCGAGTATTTTCAATTCAGTGTAAACTGTTTAGGGGAATAAAGGGATTGCTTATTTGAGTAAGAAACTGTTTTGCATCCATGCAACTAGACATATTGTAGTTTAAGAGTCGCTTCATCTTAACTAACTTTTGACAGTCAAACATTTGCACTTTGTGATGCAGTTGTTTAGCTGAATTGTTGTTCAAGCCATTAAAGGCTTTGCAGAGGAGACCTACACTGTTTTATCTTTTCCCTTGTAATTTAAACGTTCTGTTTGTTTAGTTCTTTCACCAATTCACTGTCTAATCTTATTTATGTTTTTTGCTGTCACACTGCAATCACGAATAAAATATAATTTAAGTACGCCCATGTAATATGTTTCAAGATCAGTTGCATTAGTAAACAAAGGACTTTTTCTTTTTTCTTTCTTCCTTTTTTTCCGACATAGCCGCTGAGATTCAATTCAATTCAATTCAATTTATTTTTATATAGCACCTTTCGCAACAGCATGCCTCAAAGCGCTTTACAATCAGTGGTTACCCTGCTGTTAACATTATAAATGTGTTATAACAATGAGACAAGTATGGATCAGAGCCTGCTGCCTTTAATAAGATGTTTACATTTGTAGCTTATTTAGTTTAGAAATGGCATTCTATATTATGGGATGCGTTGCAGGAAGAAAATTATATGATGGCAACACTAAATATTCTAGCTGTGTAGTCGAAACTATTCTGTTTGAATGCAGACCTGTGATGCATATAACATCACAGACCCATGAAATTCCTGACATTTAAAAATTATACATTTCAAAATGATGGTTCCTTTGACTGCCGTTAAGAACTCTGTATTTGTATAAAGAGCTCCATGTATTTGTATTTGTGTGTGTGTGTGTGTGTGTGTGTGTGTGTGTATGTGTTGTATATCGTTTGAATATATCAGCATGTTAGTGGTCTACGTGATTGAAGGGTCGTGAAAGATCATGATCCTTCCTCCGAAATCCCATAGGCTTGCTTTCAGCCACTAGAGGGAGCAGTTACTCCCAGCATGGCATAAAACCAGATTGTCTCAGGTCAGCCGGCTAACGCTCTTCTTTGTGGGATATCACTGACATGTCTGGTGAAGTTATCAGTAGTAAAATATTGTATATTACCAAAACAATTGTATATATGCTATGTAGACTTTAAATATTGAAATCAAGATATTTTTAGAGAAACATCTTAATATTTCCAAGAACAAAGTGAGTGAAAGCAAGGTGTGTAGGAAGGAGTTTGCTGCTGTAGGGCTTCAAAATTCCACAGTGTGGGTGAAATGCAGTGATTATGGCATGTGATGTCCAGGCAGGGATAATGGAAACATTATCTCACGCACAGCAGTTTTGTGCACAAGAATGATCAGTGTGATTGATACTTCATGATAAATACAGATAAGATGTTATGGTCTGTGGAAGATATGAGCAGCACATTTCACCAGTAACTGGTAGAAAATGCCAATCATTTATAATTATGACCACCCAATTATTATATTTTTGTAAATAATAATTATTAACAAGAACCCTGTGAGGGGTTGGCACCCTGTCCAGGGTGTCCCATGCCATGTGTCCTAAACTGCCTGGCATGGACTCCTGGCCACCCACAACCCTACAGAGGATAAGCAGTTGTGTAAGGAATGGGTTGGATGTTAACAAGAACATTTTTCAAATAGTTTTTGATAGCCAAATTTTCATAATTTGCTTGTGCACATATACAAGTCCGATACAACACGATTAGAAGATGTAAACAGCACAGAATTAAAAAAAATATATATATTTGGTGCCCTTAATCTATCTTCGTCCATTCGCTGCCGAAAAAGAAAACTTTTCATCAGAACCAACGTGTTTATAAATGTCTTTTGTTCAGCTCTAAACGTTGTGATCAAAATCGGTGCAATAGCAATTGGCCCTGACATTTCACTCAGGGCGTAAATCAAAACCATCTGAAGAGTGACGCATTTCCATTTGGGAGAAAACGGCTGTCACAAAGTGATACAAATCCATCCACGTATTTGTCTCAACAAAAATTAACTGCTTTTCTGTCAAGAACCCCCAAACTGCACTGTTATTGCCCTTCAGCTAGTGCTAAGTGGTACAGCATCAATCTTGAAAAACAAACTTGTGCTCTTAAATTACGACTGCATTACAGCTTGCCTGGAACATCTTCGCTGTTTGTGTGGAACACTGTGGAATGATTGGAAAACATTTTCTGTAACCACTGACATCCTTATTAACCTATAACTTCAAAACAATGTGACTAAACATGTTTATTTCCTACATTCTAAGTTAATTGATGTAACAGTATTGAAAAAATATTACTGTTTACCAATAAAGAGAACTGAATTAACCTCTAGAGCTCTTTCTTTCTGTAAGGAACAGTCTGTGTGACTAATGAGGCACCCCAAGACTCTTGATGTTCTCTCAAACCATGACTGTGACTGTGAGTGAACTGTGAAACCTCAAGGTTTTTCCCCCGACCCTGTGTTGAGGGTTAGTCTGTGGGAGTCGCAATTCAGGATCCCTAGAAAAACCTTGGATTGTAAACATTGTTGCCTCTGTTCAAAGCAATGCTTTCTCATTGCTCTGTCTATGCACAACTGTCGGTTGCTTGTAAGAGCCGTCACTGGGACACGGCCCCACCCAACAGGGTTTGAGCCCCACTATTTTTCTCTTTCTCTTAATTTGTCTGAGGGTAATTCTGCTGTCTCTTAATGTTTCACATTTATTGTGCTCATGTCACATAACTGATAGCTTAAAAATTGGTATTTCAACAGTAAAAGTTATTTATAAATGTTTTTGTTGTTTATTGATGCTAGTACGCCCTGTGGTGGGTTGGCGCCCCACCCGGGGTGTCCCCTGCCCTGCGCCCTATGTGCTCTGGGATGGGCTCCAGGTTTCCCCGCGACCCTCACCAGGAATAAGCG
>JABJVR010046921.1:0-29812 GCA_025773905.1 Chitala chitala
TCCATCCATCCATTATCTTAACCGCTTATTCCTGGTGAGGGTCACGGGGAAACCTGGAGCCCATCCCAGAGCATATAAAATTTCAGTTTTTTTAATTCCAGTTCCACACAAAACACTTACCTGCTTAAAACAGCCTGTTTATCAGAAATGTATTTTTATACAATATGTTTTTACATGTTTGAGCTTTTAAAAGGTGCTTTATCCAGACATTCATCTTTACTCCTCTATCGGTTAACATGGTCAGGCAACTTGGAATCTGTGGGAGGATGCATCCCAGATGGAGCACCAGCCCAAAACAGGGCATTAGCCAACAGGCACCATACCTTAGAGGTGCCAGTTCATTTTAGCCACATGAGTTCCTTACTGTAATTTTAGAACAAAAGCATTGATTCCCCACCACGTTTTTAGTTTTGTGTTTCAGTTTTACATGAGTCTGTGAAGGTGCAAAAGGGTATTTGTTATCTTGGATGATAGAGGAATATGCTCGGCAACCATGAGGTCCGTATGAGGTGTATGTCTGCTTTTCCAACGTGGTGTACAACTTTGTTGTTTAATTGTTTCCAGTGTTTAGTTGAAAGGGGATGTATTCTGTACACATAAATGTCTAATATTGTATAGCATTAAGAAAACAATACGAAAGAAGAAGATTCCTGTTGCTATTACTGAAAAATGTTTTATATGTGTACACACACTGCTAGTCAAAAGTCTGGACACCCTTAATTAAATGCCTGTTTAAAGTGAACTGAGGAGTGAAGGAGAAACAGCCAACAAGTTCTCAGTGTATGTGGGAACTCCTTTAAGGCTGTTGGAAAAGCATCCCAGGTGAATATTTAATGAAGCTCGTTGAGAGAATGCCAGGAGTTTGCAAAGCTGTAATCAAGGCAAGAGGTGACTGTGTTGCAGGATCTGAAATATAAGATGGTTTTTGATTTTTTTGCTCCCCCCGCCCCCACTTTTTCTTGCTCACTGCATAATTTCTGCGGTTGTTTTAAAGCTCTGATGCCTTCACCGTTGTTCCGTAAAGTAGCATATTGTCAAAATAAGAAAATCTGCCTGTCAAGGTTTTTCCAAACTTCTGACATACATGTAATGACTAACATATTACATAATGCTGTACTTAAGCTAGCAGGACAAGATTGAATATGGGCTGCCCTTACTGCTTTATACACTATAAATCTCACAGTCTGATATGTTAAGTCAGCTTTTCTTTTGTGCTGAACCAATCAATTTTTCTATTACTTTACCTGTTTGGTATGGATACTGCTTATTTACGTTAACAGTAATAGAGTTGGGCCTCCACGACGCAGCACAAAATAATCTTTAAGAGGGAGAGCAGCTTTCAGAAAAGGCTGAAAGGATCTTGGGTCTCCCAGGGCTGGGAGCAAAGATCAGAAAACAACATAACGCAAAGCAATTTCAGAGACATCAAGATACACGCTCCTGTGCTGTATTCAAACAGACTTCCCTGGTGTGTGTTCCCTCTGTTCAGCCGCAAGGCTTGCGTTCGCGGAGGCTGCGTACGCGGCTAGTATTAAATCATCATAGGCCTGTCCGAGTGAACGGCCATCACAGATACGTTTGGAAGCACCTCCGAAGTTGCGATTTGGTCACCTGTAGCGACTTTAGCACGCAGTGCTTATCACACTTGGTGTTGACACTTTAGACCAGATATACTCCCAGTGAAAGTCTTCAGCTTTTCCTATCGCCGGGAAACTCGAACACAACCCACTAGCTCAGTCTCTTTTTATTGGTAAAGGGAAACTGATGGTTAGAGGAAGGAGACTTGAGCAAGGAAACTAAGTGTACTGTAATGAAGTGGCATTGTAGGCCTGCTTTGTTTATTGAAAAACCTATTAAGTACATAGCAAGGGAATCGATTGTTTATTTAGTCTCTGTTGGGAAGACAGGTAAGTGCAGATATGAATTGTAGGATCTGAGAAAAACGTTTTCACAAGGACCTTTGTCCTCGTCCAGCCGTGTTTGTATGGATTAGAGTGAACAGTAGTATATTTTACAGTGGCCTCGTAAATGAGCCACACTGTGTAGCATTGTGATGTTCCTCTTGCTGTCCGGATCCCGAAGTGCAGATGTAGCATGCAGAAAGAACTTAGAGCTCTTCTCTTTCTGTGCAGGTAGGTAGTTTTAGGTTTGAAAATGTGCTTCCAGGTTATGATATGAAAAAAAGGACATTTCTGTGTACATCTGTGTGTCCGGTCCTTTTCTGTGTCAGCCTAAGCTCAGTCTGGATGTTACCTGAGATGTCTATGGCAGTCAGTGGTAGTGCCAGCAAAGGATATGACAGGCTGGCATTGGGTGGCAGAGGAGCGTAGTCATATGTACGGGTTTAAGAACGCCCCTCGCCCTGGCATGCGGCACCACCTTCTAATGCATCGTCCGGCTGGCCGGTCAGCCATCGAACGTGCCAAGTGGCCTTTGAAGACTGCCTTTAGAGTTTAGGGGACATTTGTCTGTATGCTGATAGCGCTGGCCAAATTTCACTCTTTGTGCACAATAAACATTTCCTGTGCAAATGATGTTTTCATCAGAGGCGCGCGACTCTTTCCTTGAACGCCAGCGATAAAAGGTTGCATTTCCCTTTCAGCCCGCCCCGGGCTCGACGATCATTTAAAAAAATCGAGCATGTAATCTATCACTGTCATTGCCTCCGACTGATCTCTCCTTTATGTCTTACTCTTGCACTTCCTCTTTTCCATTCTGCCATCAGTATAAGCATTTTCGTTGTGCTTTTTGCTCTGTTGGGACAGGCCTCTGTCAGCAAAATCAGTTTGCTGTCCACACAATGCCAAAACACTTTAATTGATTTGTCAGGAAGACTGTGCACACTTTTCTGAATGTGTGTGTGTGTGTGTGTGTGTGTGTGTGTGTGTACACATGGGCATATGACAAAGCCCTTCCTTTCTGGGCAACTGTCTTGATGACACATCGTGAGTTGTTTTTGTGGCTGTGTGTGTGTGCCATGATAAATCAGTGTCTGTGATTGCGTGTTTGTGTCAAGGCTGTAGTAAATGTGCACAGGAGGACCCTTTCTAGTTTTCCTAGGGATGTGGCAGGTTTTGCTGCCATTGCACGTCTGTCCGGATGGTTGGCAGGCATGCGCATCATCGTTGCAGTTTCCATGTGAGAAGCACCATAAGACTTATGGTTTCTACTTTGTTTCTGGACAGTATTGGTCACTTACTAGTTACACAGCATGAAATAAACTTCTTTAAGTACTCAAGCATGAATGAACCATGGTTCAGTCTTGCTTTTCCAGATGAGAAAGCAGACTACGTGCACTGATGACTTTAGAAGACACAGACTTCACCTACATTATTTACAGTAACGGTTACACTTAACATGCATATGAGATAAGAAGGAGTCCTTGGTCTTACACACAATATCTGAGTCAGTACTTATACGTCGTCTACTGAAGTCAGTAGGCAGAAGTTCTGCCGTCTGCTTTTTATTATTATAATTTTTTTGCTTTTCAAAGACCACAATTGAAATTTGTTTTTTTTTTTTTTTTTGTACATGTATTGTGTGGCTTGTTATGTAGCGGAGCATTGCGGAGAGGCCAGCAGGCTGTGTCAGAAGGCAGACCTGTTAAAAAGATTCATTACTGAGAGGAGCCAGCTGTCTCTCAAGAGTGCTCATGAATATTCATGATGATGTGGAGGAGTGGCCACACACCATCAATCCCAGAGTGGCCAGGAGGTGAAATTTTGGCCAGGTGGTGCATATACACCATTTGGCCACTAAAGACACATTGAATTCACAACATGTTGTGGATATTTACAGCATCTGATAATAATTTAGAGTGGGAAGAGCAACAAAAAAAACTCATTCTGATCAAAGCTGACATCTGGATATAAGTGGTTTTAAATGTACCGTGTTCTTTTTTTGTAAGCATGCAGGAGTTATTCTGCTTGACAAGCAAAGGTTTTATGTTTCTGCAGCTTTTTTGTCGGGTTTTTTCATGGGGAGCCTCTGTTTGTCCGATGGAAGTGAATAGCCCCTACCGACATGCTTTGGCAAGTGTGCATGTCTTTGCGAGTGTTCACCCCTGGGGTGGGCTCTGCAGAAATGAGAAGTGTAATGAAATGTATTATTAGGCCTTTCCTGTCCCTTTAATAACACCTCTGCTTTATTTGTTGTTGGCACGTCACCCATGTTCTTGTTAGGTATACACTATGTACTGGCCTACAGACATTTGCTGGTAGTATGTGGCCTTTTCCAGCAAACAGGGAATGTTACCAGAATGTTCACAAACATTCCTAGAATGTTCTGGGAATGTTTCCTGTATGCTGGGTTGTTGGACAGTTTAGTGCAGGGTGTCCAATCATGGTCCTGGAGGGCCGCAGTGGGTGCAGGTTTTTGTTTTAGCCAGTTTCTGCTGTTTAATAGAACCCTAATGTCAGTTAGCCATCGTTGAAGTTTTTGTATAATTGTTATATAATTGTGTCAATCCAGAAATTCTAAACAAGCTTGATTCCTTTTTAAAAAGAATTTTAAAAGCGTAACGAGGACTTGCTGATGTTGCTTCTTAGCATTTCTTTAAACAATTACAATATACTTTGATCTTTTAATCAGTTTTTTGTTAATGATCACTGCTCCTGATTAAACATACTTTGTCATTGGTAACGGTTTCTGCTGTTCATTTATTATTACAATTTGAATGCAATTAATTATTCCTTGTTTGAATAAAACGCCATGCTAAATTATCCAGACAATTTCTACCCTGATTCTGTGTTTAAAGTGATATTGTAATGTGTGAATTAGATATTTGTTACAGATCTGAAAGCACAAGAGACTCACATTTGAATTTTTTCTTTGCATTTTCGCTCAAATGACAACTAAGTGCAGACATATGCAAACGATCAGGAAGAAAACAAAAGCAAGGATGTAATTGATATTTAATTGAGATAGTTGTCAAATTAAAATGAATGAACTGGTTGGAAGAACAACGTGCACCCACTGCGGCCCTCCAGGACCGTGATTGGACACCCCTGGTTTAGTGGGTCTTCACATCAGTCTTTGATATTCCAGTGCTTTCATTACGTTTTGAAAACGTTTCAGTTTATAATTTAGGTGCATTATTTAACAAAGTTTATTTTGGTAGGAAACTTTATTGTGGGGAGCTTTTTCCCAGCTAGTTAGTATGTTTTTATTGATGGTCCTTGGTCATCTTTTACCCAGAGATAGATGGTTGGTACTGAAGTGGGTGTCAACATCACAGCTAATATTAGCTTGATGCATTTGTTTTTTATTACGATACAACCTCGATGATTATAGGCTGTTCGCCGAGGTTCTTGAGTAATTAATGGTTTTAATTGCTGGTAGTTCAAGGGAATTTGTTAAGCTTTTCCATTATGCATATTACCTTCCACAGTCATTGTCTGCTCTGAGCCAAAGGCTTAGTGACACCACTAAAGTCAATTAGATCCTTCGTGGAGGGCGAGTCAAGTGCACGTCTTTGTTCTGCAGGTATGTAGGGCGGTCCTGGAATGAAGCTGATGAGTACGCCACAGAAGACAACTGTGCTCAAAAACTGAAGTGGAATTGTGATTATTATTTATTTATTTATTTTTGTGTGCTTTTTTTGCATTGGTCTTTGAAATATACAGACAACTGTGTTACGTAAGAAAATTGGAGCGTAAGCTTTTGTAGTGCTTTGACAGCAATTGTTCCAAATATCTTGTATCCTAAAAAAAAAGCATTTGAACCTCTGAGCAAGACGTGGTTTTCCATAATAGAGGTCTAGCAACGGAGTGATAAAGATTTCAGGATACATAGAACACGCTCATGGATTAATAGGGTGAAAGAGGCTTGTGAATGTTCTTCTTTGTCATAAAGTGACCTGTGGTCAGCATGACATCAGGTCTTTGATTGAATCTCATACTGTGTAAAGGAGCCTTGTATTGTGAGCTTCAGAGGCCAGGCTTCTGCAGGGTTCCTCAGTTAAACATCCTTGACACAATGGAGTTCATCTCAACCTCTTTTATACGGATATTTTAATTTGCTTATAAAAAACACTTTCCTAATTCTGATTCCTGGTGTCAGTGTAGGATATCTGAGTGGAGTCTGAGGACAGTGCTAAAAATCCTGGAGCGTGGCTTCCCGTGTCGAAACGCTAGCGAATGCCGACAGATCGTTTTTCACCCCACAGTGCCTAGTGTTTGAAGACGCCCCCAACGGAGTGCTGGCAGCCATAGCTGCTGGCATGCAGGTGGTGATGGTCCCTGACGACAACCTGGACCGCAGCCTCACAGGAAACGCCACGCTGATGCTACGGACGCTGGAGGATTTTAGGCCCGAGTTTTTCGGCCTCCCTGCGTACAGTTGAGCATCCAACCTTGTCTGCCCCATGTCTGGATACAGCAGAAAACTGCATAGTCCTTTTGTGTTTCATGGTTTGTCAGTTGATATCACATGGGGGGGGAGGGCTGGATTTAAAACTTTGCCAGTTCATTTATTTTGATTGTCTTTAATTAAACCAAAAAAAAAAAAAAAAAATGAAGAAAAAACACAAGATGTTAAATGACAGTGTTGTCTTGCTCTTTGTTAGTGTATTAATTTCCTGTAGCAGAAGATGTGCATTTATGAGGCGGTTCAGACCGCGGGTTGTTGTTCTGTCTCCATGATGTGACTCTAGAGAGTTTGCTCACCTGCCTGCCCACCTGCCTGCCCGCCTGCCTGCCTGCCTGCCTGCCCGCCCCTGCGCTGTAGGAATTTGTAACTGGAACAGGACAGCGCTTGGGTCTCTGCCCCTCCGCATCCCGAACTAATATCCCTGATCAGCAATGAAGCATGTGTGCTGGCATCCCTGAGGGACGATGCTTCACGCCCACTACCTGCTCCACACAGCTGCATTTCACATGGCTTTCTCTACATCTCAGAATTAGGCTAATGTGAGCCTTCCTTTCTGCCTCTTTTTGATTTTGTCATCCATCCTTTCCTAAGTCACTCCCAACTGGAAGGTTCTCAGGCTGTGTAGAAATATATCCACATCGTGAATGCTTCACATGGCGACGGTCACCAATTTAAACTTCAAACCATTTTCAGTTATAGTATGGATGTTTCACAAGTCTATAAGGCAGACGGTTAGTTCTAATTTTAATTGGTGTTTACACATTAATTTTATGTACTTTTTAAAACTTAAATTACGATTAACTTTTAAAGTGTATTTAGAGTATCTATACCTTGTGAAACATCATGACATTTATCGATGGAACCCTGTAACAGCAACGTGTCACATAACACTTTTCATGGTGTGTTGCCAAAACTTGATATTCCCGTGTTTTACCGCAGTAATTTTACAGCAGTAATTATATCGATCTAAGGTACTTGACGTTGCAGTTCTTTCTGTTCAGTTCTGAAATGCATCTCAGAATGGCTTTGGTGTGACAGGAGTGAGTATCAGTGCTCGGTGGGTAGGTGGGTCTAAGCAGTCTCTTGTGTAAAAATGCTGTCTTGGACCATCAGAGCATCATAGTGCATTGGGCAGGCCGGGGGCCATAGATATTGATGATAATGTTTGTAATTGCACTTTGGACTTGGCTCTGCTCAGGCAGTAAACGTTGCCCGTGCTCTGTGTTGCGTGCCTTGCCCGCTGCTGTTTTCAGTGTGCGAACAGTTTTTGTTTAAGGACAAGAGAAGGGATTTTGTATGTGGCTAAGTGCCTCCCGGCTGGCCTGGTGAGTAGATGCCAAAAACTCAAACTGCTAAATTGGCTAAATCATTCAGGGCCTTTCAGAAGTACCAGCCCCTTTGCTACAGATGAGCTATATGTGACAGCTTTATTGTTCATCACCTTGATCTTGTATTGAAAATACGAGACAAGTCTATCCTTGCACCTTCTCTACAGACTTTAATACTGGCTTGGCAGGATACTACCATTTTGTAATGACCATTAAAATGTGTTGTTTTAATTGGCTGCAAAACCGAGCCTTTATTTTTTTCCACCAGATCACAATATCACTGTTTGAGTCTGGGTGCATTTATAATTTTACAATACGTTGAGCTGTTGTGGTCTAAGAAAAGGTAATGGGTATTTTAAAAATTATGATTATTATGTTTTCATTAATTTCAGAATGTAAACAATGAGATTTGCTTCCAACTGAAAACATAAATGAGACACAAATAAAATGCTCTATAATGGATTTGCACATGCTGTGTTACTTTACAGCCTGGTGAAAGTATTGTGGATGTTTTTCTTAAAATCGGTCAATTTTTTTTTTAAACCAATGTAATTGATGGACCAGTGATTATACTCTTTGAAATGGTAGGAAAATAATAAAATATTTGAACTGCAGAATAAAGTATGTCTGTGTTCATACTGTGTTACCTTAATCTTCACCTGGTCAAATCAGTCACACTGTGTATAGATACTAAGCACAGGTGGCAGCCATGTATGGGGTGTGGTTATCATTAGTATAGTTATGCTGCTGGTCATCGTAGCATATGACACTAATATGTAGGGTGTGGTTGTCATTATTGCCATTATCCTGTTGGTCGTGTGCTCGTATTGTTGGAGTGCGTGCTGTCGGTAAGCTGCCCTAGAGGGAACCGCTCCCTTGGGTCACTAGTTTTTCCAGGGTCCTTATTGCATGTGCAGCAAGTCATGCAGAGCCGCATCTGAGGACTGGCACGAATGCGAGTAGCAGCTCCTGTCCTACTTGGTGCAGCTGCCAGTCTATGAGCCGCCTTAATAAGGAAACGCTCTGTTTAGCGAGCAGCTCAGAGATCCCTGACATAAACCCGTGACGTGTGGAACGATCTCGGTGTACGCGGACTCACACAGGTATACGCTGCACCTTGGGCTGTAGACACCCACGTTACGCCGAACTGCTGGGGAGGAAGTGAGTGCCCATCAAAGGCTGTCCTCCACTGCACTTTTAATGCATTGTGCTGCCTCTGTCGCATGTCATGCACAGGACGTGTCGTTTCTCACATGAGTAAGTTAAAACACCACCATGCCTAAAAATTCATCTATGAACTGAACAGAGCGCTTATCAGTGTAGTAAATACACACACACTATATACATACACACGTCACACTGTATACATACTGTGTGTGTATAATACAAATATGTTATTATTTACATTGATTAAATTATACCGCCTTATGTACTGTCTGTCACAAAGATTATTTGGTTATGCTACAGTTTTTTTGTGGGGGGGTGGTCTTAAACTTTGTGCAAAACACATTACAGACCTCATTCTTGTTGAGCACTAGAACAGAAAGGCTTTCCTTAGTCATGTTTTATTCAGAGATTCGAATTAAGAATACATTACATCTTCTCCATTCTTCTGCATTTGAAATGTGGGTTTAAATTACAACCAAAACTCAATATAGGGCAGTATGTTCAAAATGACACAGCATGATATAAATATTCCACTTTATGATGTAAAAGGAAGGAGTGTTAAATGAAAACTAAATCAATTATTAAGTCGGTGATTAACTGTTAAACTGCTACTGCGACTGAAGGTCATGAGTGAAATAACTTTACTGAAACGTGTGTCCTCTGAGAGGTAACTGTAGCTAAACTTATCATGTATTTAAGACTTTTGTCTGTAATCTATCCCATGATGCATGATGCATTTTTCCCCAGTAACCTCTGGCTAAAAGCATTATTACTAATGTATTCTGCTGTCAAATAGAGAACTTATCAGCCAAATTAAGCAGTAAGGCATCATATTTTTCACATTTTGTAAGTTGTGCAGAAGATGCTATATGGATTTATGGGAAATGATATTTCCTTTTCTCCTAAAGAAAGGTTAGGGCTCTTCTCATTAAACGAACCTCGTTAATGAAACGAGAAGAGCTGCAACGTCCGGCGAGTGTCACTCACTGATTGACGCGTTCAGGGAAAAGCGAGCACCGAGCGATGGTGTTGTCCAAGCAGAGCTCACACCCAGGCCCAGACTCATCTTTCTGTGCAATCTCTCCGCAGTATCGCCTCATTTTTTAAATTATTCCATTAATTTATTTTCTGAGTCTGCTGTATATCAAAAAGTGTAATCAGAAAGGTCACACCGAGGTTAACGTGACTCACAGCTTTAGGCTGCTGTTATCATTCACCAGGATGAAGAATGTCTTTCCTCCTATTTGGTCTCCTTGTGGGTGGTGGCACCCAGCCTTCATATTTCATCACACCCATCACTCCTCTGCCTTTAAAGGAAATGGCCATCTGAAATATTTGAACCAGCTGGACCCGCCTATTGATATCCGATGGCACTTTGTGTATAAATCACAGTCCGTGGAAGTGCGGCAACCGAACGCAGCGAACAAGTCGCCATGGCTGTTTTCTAGTGCTGTCCTCGCCTTAAACGCACAACCACAACACAACAGCAAATTCTGACGGACAATTAGGACCAACTGCCACAAACCCAGAATAAACACAAAACATGATTGTTGAAAGGCTGGAAGAATTGAACATTGCATCTTCTCATACAACTTTAGAGAATATTAATCAGCACCTCTTTGTATTTATTTTTCGTTTTAATTTTTTATGAATGTCATGAGTGTTAAATAACTGAATATATTTTCTGTGTCTGCAGTGTGTCTTTGGCTGTTCTAATTATAGAAGCTGGAAATTTAAATTAATATAGACATAAAAATATCACTGTAATAAATTGATAACCATGAAGCTTATGTCTTACATGCCTTTGATTTTTTTTTTTTTTTTTTTTTTTTGTCACTTGTCAGGTATTTAAATTCCCACGCACTCTTTCCCATTGAGGCAGCGCCGTGTGATCCGATTCACAATGACATTAAAGTGATCTATATGTTTGATGCCAGTGCAGAAACTATAAGGTTGTGTTTTGAATTTATGCTGTAATCTAATTGGAACTGCTCATTGGACTTTCTCGTTAACAAGTTCATATACGTGTTTTAAGCAGTGGACAACATTATACCAAAAAAAGACAGAAAAAAATTACATTTTATTGTCATTTCATAAATACAAGCAATTTATTTTTCCCACATTTCGTTTATAGTAGCACATTTAATTTCAATTTACTAAACAGTGAATCCATTGAATCCGTTAAATACTTTTTCGTTTAAGTTACAACAGTAACTATAATTTAATATAATATAACTATAATTTTGTCTTTAAATTATTTCGCATATGTGGTACCAACAGTGCGATTTTGGGCAGATAAATGGGTCAGATAAAATATAATCAAACACGATTTACATTTTATATGGATATAATTCCTCTGTTTACTGTATGAATTGTGAATGAGTGTTTGGAAATGTGTAACCAACATGAACTGCCATAGTTTAATTACTTGCTTCTTTTAAAAACAATTAGAGAAATGATGGTGACAAGCAGTCGCAACCAATGAACGTTTTCAAATCCTGAATGGTCCAAAAAATAATTTACATTATTGTAAATTATTACAAGTGTGTAATTTTGCGTGTGTAATCCTGTCAAAATTACACACTTGTTTTTTTTTTTAGGATTTGCGTCATTGTTCATACCCTGCATCAAAATAAATGTCAGTTATTTTAGGTGAAAAGTCACAGCATTTTGCAACTTTGAAATTCTGCAGGTGAGGTGTGCAAAAATATGTAAAAGCAGAAAGTCTTTTTTCCCCCTTATAATCTCAACTCCGGAAAATCTGTCAACATCATAAATCACCGGAATAAGTTCAGCAAAACGCCACAAGCCTCCGGAATGATTTGCAGCATCTCCTTTGAATTCTGCAGCAGCTTGGGGAAATATTTCACAGACGGAAAACAAACATTTCAGAAAATCAATTATATTAGGGAACTAAAGGAGGCAAATCCATCTGTGAGGATTTGATAAACACAGCTCACAAATCCACTCAATTAAAGTATCAAGAACTGCTCGTTTCCAGAATACAAACACAGGTGAAGTTATGTTAGGTGACAGAAATGTGCAACCATCACCCTAAGAGAAGCTTTGATTGATTCTTGATAGAACTATTACACTGCACTAACAATTACTTTTTGTATACTTATGAAAGTTATAGGCAGAAAACACCAGTTCAGTGTGTTTTTTTTTTTCTTCTTAAATAATTGTTTAAATATACATGGTTAACAGATGGTTGCGCAAAGACAAGATCTGGTAAGTATCCACCAGCATCTGAATATGCTGATGGTACTGCCCTGCAGCAAGGCTGTCACGATATGTCCCTGTCGGTTCCTCGTGTGTCCACTAGTTGGCGACCTTGCCCCAGTTTCTCCAATTTCCTTGTGCTAATTGTTCTATTAATTCTATCAGTTTCCCCCACTTGTGCCTTATTTCCTTTTCCCTCCTATATATACCCCCCTTCTGTCTTTACATTACAATATTACAAAGGCAAAGTTCGCTTTGACTTCAGTGCAATACATATTACATAATTACATGTGCATTGAAGACTGTAAGTATAGCCCATATATGGACTTGAAAAGCTGCAGGAATAATTGCATGGAAGAGATCATAAAATGATTAAGGTTAGGAAGATATGGGAGATGCTTATTTATCAATTACGGTGACCACTATTCTTTGTATTTTTGCGCAGTTATTGTCTGAGGTGAAAATATTTTAAAATACAGGCATTGATTTTTATCTTAACGGTTGGCTGAAAGAAGCATCTTTGGTACAAAGCAGGGAGGATGTTGTTCACTGGACTTGTGGGACAGATTTTTATTTTCAGGTTTGAACATTTATTAACATCATTAAGTTTAGTTGATCCTGAGTCTGTACCAAATCTGTAACAGGCCACAGTATGAGATAACTTCTTATATTAGCAACATTGCCAGGTGGTGTCATGAATTTTGCCAAATGTATAGTTTAATTGTGAAGCGTGTCTTTAAGAAACTAGCATGAATGGTCTCAACTGATCCATCAATTTGACTACATGTTCATGACAAACTTTGATTTTTAAAATACTGCTGCCACATTCTTTGACTGCAGGGCATTTGTGCTTCCTGGTTGACCTCACTGTTATTTTATGATACTGGAAAAAAGATTTCACTGTAGAGGGATACAAAAATTTAAAAAACAACCTTACGTTTCTGGTATACAGAAATCCAGGGGCACTAGCTGGGGAGTATGAGGACTCTGTGGAGGGGGACATTGGGGGGGGGGCTGCAGAGCTGGAGTTGAGACAATTATGAACTGCTGAAAGATGCACATCACACATTTAATCGAGAGTGGGGTCCCTCTCCGTAAAAAGCCATCTATCACAAAAGAGACACGGAGCGTGATAGATGGAGGGACCCAGGAGGGAGTGGCTTCTCATACGGGACGCCGAGGTGAGGTGTCTCTGCAATAGTGCTGTCTGTCACCAGGGAGAATGGCCAAGAAATGAAACGGCAAACATGCTATTTACAATAAACAAGCAAGGGGCGCTGAGGGCTGCGATGCGCCGCCTTACCGCCCCGCAGAATTTAGGCTCAGTTTCACTGAGGCGCAGCATCATTTTCTGCACAAACGTTCTCATGTCTGTGTTACAATCACAAAGCGATGGGTACGCAGCGGTATGGCATGTTATAATTATAACGCCAAATCAATGAAAAAATGTTGCAGAAAATTGCGTTTCACTTCGAATGCAGCACGGAACAACAATGACCGTATGTGATCAGGTATACAAGAGTTTTACTGCAAAACTCGGTATATGCCTTTTTAGAAGTTTTGCTTTCTAACCAGCAATTGTTGCTTTCCCCGCTCAAGATTATATCTGAATAAATAAAACTTTTAACTTTTTCTGCAAAACGTGATAAAATTCCCGGTTGGGAACACAGGTAAATAACGGTGTTTATCGCGTTTTGCGGTCAAACCCTTCATACGCTCCGCAATAAAGTATAATTAGCGTTTGTAGTCTTAAATAACAGGTGAGCACACAAGAACGTCTGAAGCAAAATGAGTGACGCAGCAGCAAGTCTTTATAGTCTTCATTAGGATGATGAAATAAATAAATACAATAAATAAACAACAGGAACAGTTTTATCAAGCTGAATTTGCCCCTGACAGTTAACCAGGACAGTGAACCAAACATTTCAACATTGTACACCCACACACAATGAGTGTTAAATTCAATCTTGTACGTTAGAATTATAGTTAATTACACAGGTTAAGGGTTTGAAATTGATAGCATTGCTTTTCATAGACCTATCCAGGAATACAGGGATTCAAGTACACACAACATAGGCATAGTTTGCTCAGTGTTTCATTAAACCACTGCTGTACAGAGTGACTCTTTGGTTTCCAGTAAATGCTTGCATGTCTGTTAAAGTAGCTGGATCACAATGCCGAGATTTGGACGTTCTGCACTGATCCACAGCACTGGGCTGTTCGGATGTTCCTCTGTTTATTGAGAAATGTAGCCAGTCAAAAAGTCTGACTTCACTCAGGATGGTCATCTGCTTCCATTTGCTAAGCTTAATGAGTGATCAGAATTACACAAAGCAGAAAAGACCTATTTCTTCATTTCCCCCATTAATTAGAAGTAAACACTAAGCATTTATCAAATAAATTGTCTGAATTTCTACTTTGTGAAAGCTAGAGAAGCGAATTCCCTGAGGCATGGCAGAAAGTCATTTCCCAGTTGGTGACAAGGCTCACAGCTTGGGTATAAAAGTTAGCCAATGGGTGTTTGTAATGTCTGCATCAGGCACATTCTACACGCTATAACTGCCGTTAACAATTCATGTTTTAAAAATCAATCCAGTGTCTCCTGCTCCATTTAAATTCTAAGAAACCTGCCATACTTTAGAAAAGACAAATAAAGAGTAAATGGGTATAGGAAAAAAAAGTAAGGATTCTCTAAACATTTATATAAAATAGAAAGTTTGACAAACTTAAGTGCTCCCAGATTCTTTGGGTAAAGCAAATAAATGGTTATATACCAGGCCTAAAACCCAATAGGTTAATTTGGTGGGAATCGGGTAACCTTGATGGAGTGGATTAGGCAGGTGATGGAAGTGAAGGCAGGTCCCTAATAGAAACTAGCTCCTCTCCTGCCCAGATTCAGAAGCAATTGACTTTTAGAAATGGTGCTTCTTGCTGGTATTGATCAGGAACAGTGTGAGGTGCTTCTCACAGATACCTCTCCAGTGAGACGTTATTAACAAAAGCTTGCTCGTTGAATTAGATCAAATGTTTTGTCCAGTGAAGTCAATCTTACACAGCTGGAACAATAGGTGAAAACGCTTAAAAGGTGGAAAACAAGCCTGACAACACAAATCAAATCCCAACCTTTCATTTAATACATAAAAACACTATTATAAGTGTTATTCTTTAGATAATCCAGTCCTGAGATGTTAAACTGGTATTTATTCCTTTTTTTATAGAACCGCATTGATTTGTTGATAATCAAAAATTTGAAATATGTACAAACCACTTTAGATCTACAGCAAAGGGAAGCAAGAACCATGCTGCTTTTTTTTTCTTCTTACATGGTCTGTGTGTAATTGTGATGAGTTTAAGGACATTACCACACCCTCACTCATTCACATTACCAATGCTTTTCCATGAATTAGGCATTTCATTTACTGGGCAGATTGAAAACAAGGAGAAATGAAGAGATGCACATCACTGACTGCTAAATGTACTGCCAGCTTTTCTTCATGAATTCTAAATCACAGTGTATTAATTCATGGCTAATCTGTGCCACAATTTGAAACTCCGGATGTCCTTCAATATGCAATGCGGCATTTTTTAATTTTCGGGTTATTTTCATTTCTTTTCTCATTCTAGTATATTCTATGGTGAGGTACCACCAAAGCATTTAATTCTGTATCTGAGACTTGTACCAAATATGGAGGCAATTAAAAGTTGAGGAACATGCTTCAGGAATGTATAAATTGAAATTTAATTAGTGGCAATACAACAAGACACTAAAGCAAAGTATAGTATATTCACTTCTCACCTGTAAACTCCCTTATGTTTTTGCATGCATGGAAGTAAATATTTCTATTTTTTATTATCTAGTGGTTCTACCAAATTTGTAAATTTAGTATCAGTAACCCTGCATGAATTAAAGCGTAATTAAAATATACACTGTCTATGTGACAAACGTGTCGTGTTTCACAGCTTGTGCCGAGTGTTTAACTTGAAGCATCAGCGTTCGCTCTCTGATCGGGTCAGTGGCTTGTCGCGTGTGACTGATTGGGACTGATAGGACAAGAAGGGCAGGACTCCAAAGAGCTGGCACTGGCAGAGCAGCAGGTATTGTCATGCCGACAGAGTGACAGCGTGCAGCTAAGCAAACCTTCCATCACTCCCTTCCCACGGGCAGCAGTCTAACACAACAAAGAGAAACTCGTCCAAGTGGAATCTGTGAATGAGGAACTCTGCTGTTTTGTCATGTTGTTTTCTGTATCTTAATTTTGATGCATTTCTCTCTTTTGTGTTACCTGTAACCTTTAGCCCTGTAACCTTTAGCCTCTGAAAACCACGTCTATTAAGTGCACGGTCAGGGATGATTCGGTGTATCGTTTTCGGCTTGTCTATCATGTATATCACTTTATAATATGGCTAAGCACTGGTAGAACCAAACCAATGAGTTTTGGATTTCACAGAAATTTCTGGAATAATTCTGGCAAAAATTTTTGTCATTTGGTGATAGTAGGTGATGTATGTTTTTATTATGTACTTCGTTTCTTTTATGTCATTCTTGATGGTTAACTTTATTGTGATTTGTAGGCAAGTTCCAATTACATGACTCCACAGCAGAAATGTCACGAAGAAAATGAAATAATACCGAGAACCCTATTTCTTGGGTGGTGTGTTGGCTCGCTGTGAGGTGTTGATACCTCACTCCTCCAGGGCTCTAGGTTCATTTCCAGTACGTTATTGCTCGCCTCTTTCTCTCCATGCCTGCATGGTCCCCATCAGTGTTGAAACCAAACAAACACCCTTGCTTTTATTCCTTCCAAAATATAAAGACATAGCTCTGGTAGGCTGTAATTGCTAAGATGACCCTGTAGTGTACTGTGTGTCATAATGAATCGGCAACTAAACCAGGTTGCATCCTGCAGGTTCCGAATCGTAATATTACCAGTGTGTAACACTGGGAGTAACCACACCTCCTCGTTACCTTATCTCGTCTCCTTTTGTCCAATTACTGTAGTGTTAGTCCCTGTCTTCTCCTGTCTCATTGCCAGTTGTTAAATGTACTGTCTTTTGTAGCCTTACTCCTAATCCGTGTCCCTAGATGCCAACTGGTCTTGTGTGTTCGTCTACTCAAGACACTGTGTTTGTATTTGCTAGCGCCCATAGTCTGCCCTGTTCTGTGTCAGCCCCTTTACTCTGATGTAGTTCCGCTGTTCATGTTTACATAATTAGTTCTTAGTTCCAGTGTTCCCTGGGTTTCGTGTATGTAGTTTGCCCCTTGTGTCCTCGATTGTTCCTCCGTTTGTGAATAAACTTTGCTTCTGCGAAGAGACCCACCTTCGGCTTGTCCCCGCCCTTCACCGGGTGTTACACAGCAGTCCTTAATTGGGTTAGTGGATTCTGAAACGAATGAATGCATCGCATTTTTCATATTAACTATAACCCTGACATTATTTTACAGAATGTATTTCTGACTTTTCTGAAAAACAAAGAATCCTTTCGATTTTTACTTTTTTAAAGTAATTGGCATAAATTTCATTTTTGTTAAATACTTCTTTTGCATAATATTCATTCAAAATGTAAAATGTTCCTTTAATTCATAATTAAGTATGGTAATGATACATTCATTTTAAATTTAACAGTGAACATTTAAAAAGAAAATTAACACAATTATACTCAGCTAATATCTCAGCTGGTTGTACAAATGAATATTGCTGAATGTGTGGTGCTGACAAACTTTAATATTAAATTTTTTAAACTTTCAATAAGGCAGAGCACACATGCTCAATAGTAACGAATTTAAGTATCTGTGCAATTTATTGTTGTTGTGAAGTTATTTTTTATTTCTGGTTTAAAACTAGATTTAATGTCCTGTATTGCCTTTCCAAGAAATACATTAAATATTTTACAATGAGCTTCCTAGAAAAAAAAAGTTAATGGTTTATATTTTATCTCCTGCATAGGCCAATACTGTGAATGACAAAAACTGCATTTAAACAATTTCAGTTGGAATGTACCTAGACTGTACTTTGTCAAAGACTTTGCCACCAACACTTCAGGTCTGTTGTTGTTCTTGAATATCCATTATAAGCATGTACTAACTTGGTTGCACCTTACTGCTAGAATTAAGCATGTCATACTTGCTTAAATAATATATTTTCCCATAAGCGTGTGGCAAAGTATATACTGAAGGATATTTACAGTTTTATACATCTGAAGTATTGAAACCAAGTAGGCTGTTTATTAACAAGGCACCGATAAGAACTGACATGTTAAGATGGATGGATCATGACCTTGTACTATTATGGAGACCTTATCCAGCCCCGGCTTTGTACCTGATGACGTGCGGACCAGAAACGGGACTTGGTCATCAGCTGAACAGCCTTCACTGCACTTGTATTTCAGGTTGAATAATACAAATAACATTAACACTGCAACTCCCTTTAAGTCTGCTAGCATTACGCAACATATAGCAGGTGCATTACTTAGGCCAATTGGCATTTATATAAACGAACATTGACCACATCTTGTAGCATTATCCAAGATATTCTGTCTACTAATATTTATAAATTTTCATTGTTCTCTATCAGGACACACAATCTTAGGTACCAAATATATATAAATACCATAGATAGCAGTCTTTCAAATTTATTGAGCTGGGCTTTTTGTAATCTTTTTTCCCCCTTAACAAAAACAACAGGGCAAGTGCACAGACTACATTCCTCTTCAGCGTACCCATTTGTTAGTTTCTTGACAGTCGTATAGTGAGGAGTGGGTAGGCGTTCTTCTTAATGGATGCATGATCCCCAGTCCTGAGATGGTGTTTCATTTCCTCTGTACACCCTTTGGTCTGCCTGCTGGTGTTAAATATTGCCAGGCTTCTGTAATAAAGCACTGAGACTCAATTTTTCTTTGGCGGAAGGGAGAACCATAGTCAGTGCAAAGCACTGACTGAACATGTTGCAGTACATTTAGAATAAATCCCAAGGGCATCACCAAAAATATCTGTTTTTACTTGCAATATAGTTGAGAACTCCCCTCATTGTCAGTATTCAGTCAATTCAGTTAAGAAACCGCCTACGGCATATATATTTTTTAAAGCTTCCACTATTTGTTCCACTAAGACAGAGTTCCTCCTTTAAAATTGTAGCTTTCACACAATCTTGAAATAGTAGGGTGTCCCTAAACACTTCCTTTATTCTTACACTTTCCTGACCCTTTGTAAGAGTGTTACAGTTTAACAAGCAGATTTCTCAAAGGATTGAATAGTGCCACAAACTAAATCCCACTTCCTGTATTCTGCACAACGTACGCAACAGCATATGCTATAAATACCTTATCTACAATTCCCACCTTCCTAAAAGGGATTATAAACTTTGTTGCAAAAATTCACGTTCTGAAGATGTAGTGCCTGTGCTTTAAATTCATAGCATCAGCATGATTAGTCTTTCCAGTCTGTAATTCCGAAAAAAAGGCATTAAAATGAAGGTGGTTATTAAGCAGAACGAGAATTTGGACCTATTAACAAGTGGGACAAAGTTTTTCCAAAATGCTCTCGTTTTCTGATTGGCATGGCAACAGAGGAGTTATGCTGACATAATTAGCTTCAGTGTTGTAGGTCCTATTTAATGCAACTATTAACATCACTCTGAACCAGTCCCACCCCTCACCCAGATGTTCAGTAGCACACCTCTAATCAGTCCTAATTATCAAACCTATACAGTATGTACTCACTGGAAACAGTCAGTGAACGCAAAGTGTTTGTGTTAGGTCTATGACTGGTATTGAGCTAATCCCATGTTTATCACTTTAAATCCTGTTCCTGCTTTTCTAGCCAACCTCCTGCCCTATGCTTTTTATCCCACGTGTGTCTCTATTCCTCAAACTATTCCTCAGACTGCTTTGGCTTTTAGGAACCCTTCACCCAATTCGTTGGATTGGGACATGGATGCTGATTTTTGGATTAATAAACCACTCTGAGAGTGAATCACTGCTCATTCCTCCTGTCTTTTATTGGGTGACTTTGACGCCACTTAAAAAACATACAATGACCTTACAACACTTGGTTGTTCAGAAATGAAAGATTGAATAGGCTACCTCACGTACTGTCCATGCATTTGCTGTGCTGGGTTGCCAGTATCCTGGCAGGGCTGTCACACATTAGAACAGTGCTTTGAATGGAGAATATGTGTCACCTGGCTATTTACATTTCAGTTTTACCTGCATCTTGAGCTGTGTCACAGGTGCAGTGGATTTATTATTCAGTTTTTAAAGATCGGATCCACTTCGCTGGCTTTGGGACAAATTATTTGCCTCTTTGTAACATCTGCTGTAAGTCCAAGTGTATTTATGCTGGAGTGGTGTTTGATTTAGCTTCTGTAGGAGATTAAATACAGAACAGGCATGCCAAATTGAATATATTATTCTAATGGTTGAGGATTAACAATATTAACCTTCAAAATTTGTTTAAAGAGTGACTTTCATCCATGTCAAGTATGGATGTTTAACACATTTATCTTGAGGTTATAGTACTAAGCACCGATGAATGATCCACACTGACATGGATCTCAAGATTGTAGCTGAATATTTCTGTAAAACCCTCATGCTCTCTGTTTCTCTCCTAGAAACCAGTTACTGGACTATCCATATTTATATAGGGGACCGGTGGCTCAACGGGTAGAGCGTCAGGCTGTGATGCAGAAGCCGCCCAGCTCACATCCCAGCCCAGCTGCCGGGCACGTCTTTGAGCAAGACACCCGGCGCCAGCTCCCCGGGCGGAGCATATGGCTGCCCGCCTCTCCCCCCCACAAGGATGGCACAAACACAGAGAACAAATTTCATTGTGACATGCATATGTACGCAATGACTACAAATGCTTACAATATACGTAGTCCCTGACTTACGATGGGGATACGTTCTGATGACACCGTCGTAACTTGAAAATACCGTAAGTTGAGACATGGTCAAAACACCAAAATCTCAGGGAAAAAAAAAAAAAACGCATTCTAACAGAGACAGCTGAACTCTGTCGATCGAACCAAAGGATGGCTTTGCATTAGCATGTAATGTCATAATTTCATTCAAAGCTTCAATCTAAATTCCTGTGTCATAATTTTATATTATGAATAAAAGTCACCTGAATGTAAAATTTTTAGCAGCGCTATGATGTAATGCAGCTAACAAACTGCTTTTGAACAGATTCATCAGTACCACTGCTGCAGACCGCTGTATGTTAGGATAATCTGTTCTATTTGGTGAAGGCACATGAGATATGACACATTTTTAGCTTCTTTCTTCACTCCTTGGGTGCCTGCTCCTCAGGGATCGAGCAGCCTTCATTCTGGGGTCTCGCAGACACCCCCTCCATGGATGCATCAGGCACCTGTGTGCCTCCCAGTCCTTCTTGTCTCTTAAATTTAACCACCCTGTATGTGTACTAAAAATGCTTGTACACAACAGTGTATATTTTACATTTTGAATTTCATATTGTCAGACAAATACATTCTCAAGACAAAAAAAAAATTAATTCCTTTTGTTTCTCAATTTTAAGAATAAAATGATGGAGTATAAGGATGTCTTAGTTATAATGGTGTGTGGGCTGTGCATGAAGCCATACTCTAAATGTGTACTTTTGTAAATCGATTTAAATCGGTAAAACAGAACAATCTCTGTCTGCAAGTACTGCCATCATAAACATGTTTTGTATTAAATCCACATCATTTTGATGTGTACACTGTATGTATATATGTATCAGTTGCCTATGTACAGAAAGTGCAACAGAGTAATGTAATAGATGTTTTATTTTAAGGTTTTTTTAAGGTATGCATTTTTTAGAAAAGCGTAATCTCACCTATATAATCTCCTCATGATGGGCTAAAAATTTTTGTAATACACGCCCATTTATCTCATGGGAAATAAAATAACAATTAGCCACTTTCTCCAAGTGATTACATAAATGTAAGACGTCTATTTCTTTTGCATCTCAGAGTGGTACCCATTTATTAAATGTGTGTATCCCCAACAAGTGAGATATCATGATTTATTCCATTGTGTGATTTATTCATGCCGTCTGGTTGCTTTTAAATGGATTATATCAGCCTGAAGGTGGCTCAATAACTAATTTAACCTTTAACCAAGTGTATGAAGTGATAAATAAATCAAGGTTTTTCAACTTATAAATTTCCAAATGTTTTACTTAAGTGGGGGACATTTTTCAAGAAGTCAGGCTTGAAGACACTTTGCAATTTATTTAAATTTTCACTAATGAAAGTTATTATTGAAATAAAATCTAAAGTTAGAGTAACACTCTTTCTGTAGTGTTTATAAGCTCTTACAAGATATTAGATATCAGGAAAATGGTGCTGAACTCAAAGCTTTGAAACCTGTAGTCAGTGGGAACACGGTAAACCTCTATACAATGTAACTGAATTACATCAGCCAAACGTTTTCACAACCAACGTCATTGTACGGTCCATAAGCCCATGTAAACACAGTGTAAAAATAAGAACAACAATGTAGAAAAAAAGCTGTTTCCAAGCCTGTATTTGTTGAAGTTTTAATAACACAACACTAAGAAAGCCATATGAAGAAATTTCCTATTTGTTTTATATACTGTATTTTTTGCCCCAAAAGTATAGATTTGTCTTGATTGAAGACAAAGGTGCCCTTACTTATGTTCCTCTTACTGTATGACTTCGGAATGTGCCAGTCTGCACGTAAATCCACTATAGATCTGGATACTGTGTAAATTCAGAAGCATGGCCCTTTTTTGAGTTATCAGAATAACGACAGAAAATTGCACAGAAAAGCTGTAGGAGGTTAATTGGCCTGTTTGCTTCAATTAAAACTAAGAATATCTCACTTGGTACTCTTCCATGTTAGAGGAGAATCAGAACACTTGTTAATTTATGTTTACATCCATTTACCACTACTCAGAAATTTGCCCAATTTTTTTCAGAAAACAAAGTCATTATGTATGTGCCCATGCAAAAGATCGTTTTGACTCTTTGTGACCTTTTTAATGCGATAATTATTAAGCAGCTGCTCTTCTGTACCACGTTGTTTAATTGCCACTGTTTTAAACTGTGCACTATAAGTGTTATTATCAAATGTGTCATGGTTGAGGGTACAGAAGGCCTAACTAAGATCAATGTACATATGTTCGCTGACTGTGATTGGTCAGTTTTGATGCTAATGAAGGGGCGTTGCAGTGAGCATTTGGATAGCCAATGGCATGCAATGCATGATGGTAGACAGTACAATACTAAGACAGCTGGTGACGAAGTCCTGTATTTTATTTATATAACAACATTTTTGTCCTGATTTGGTCTATACTAGCAGACATTCTACACATAGTTTTTTGATAAAACAGTGATCGTGTTCCTGGTTTTGATGGACGCATCTGTGAAACCTGACCTGTGCCGTTTCACAATAGCCACACCGACTTTAAAGTCATGTTGCAGCACATGGAAAAGTGTCCCAGAAAATCTCTGATAAAGCTACACTTTGCTGCCACAGACTCAATGAGTCTGAATACCCTTGGGAACATCAGTAAATAAACTCTATGGGTGTTTTTTTTACCATGACGTAGCAGACAGTGTATAGAAAACTGAAGAAGTGTTCACATAAGTCTACAGACAGCTAATGATGAATCTTCACCTCTAGTATCTGTTTGCAATGTTTGTGATTTAGTGGTCGCTACCAATTTATCATAGGTTAGTACATTAGTGTCACTGCTACAGAATTCAAAAGGTGAATGCTTTAGATTTTAATGTGTCTTTTAAAATATGTCGTTATTATTCTCTTAGTTCATAGTCTTAATCTGAAAAACAAACAATCATTAAAAACTCGGATCATTGGTTATTTGAACAGTGTTTGTCTCTTGTACTTTGCACTTTTACCATTCATAATTTTGCAGATGTGATCTTTATTGTATTTTATTTATAAGAACAATACTCTTTCAGTTCTGATTCCTTCTTTATGTTAATAACAGAGCTGAACTTTTAACATATTTTTAACTTTGCCTGTTTTTTGTGGGGGATGGAGAGTATTGCTGTTGACATACCATTGACATGACATTGCCAGCCCATTATGTGTGATATTTGTGTTTGTTATGCATATGTGTGTGTGCTTTTATCATGTTTATAATTAGGTGAGATCTGTAGACTCTAATGGCATAAATATCAAAGCAATATAATTGGTGTGACACAATCAGCAGTTACCAACTGAACTACAGGGAAGAGCAATTTTACAGCCAATGCTGAATTTTAAAGACTTCAATTCCAGTTGCATCTTTTCTTTATGGAGTTTATTAAAAACCAGATTCTGACATTGGTTGTGTATGCAGTGCTTCCCCCACACAGCCCACGACATGAAAACACGCTTGAACTTACTCAATTTATTCTTAATGTTTCTGAGAATCCTTAAAATCAGGCCCATGCGTTTCAGAAAATACATTTCTCTGCTATTCAGCCTTGCTTTCTGACTTTCTAAATTTGTGAGTGCTGGTTGGAGAAATTGTTTTCTTAGTATTTCTAAAAAATATATAAATTTTTGAGCATATATGTCATACTAGCAAAGGAGGCATGGATAAGCGATGTGAGGGTTGTGTACTTCAGAGATACAGAAGATATTATAAATATATATTTTAAAAGAGTCTAAAACTGTTGCTAATTGTAATGAGGGCCTGGCACAACTGGCACAACGACAAGGACGTCCACGCTGGCAACAAGCAATTAGATAAATGAGGTCCAGCTGGGGGAGATTAAAACACTATTTAAAGCTTGGTTTGTTGTTTATAAAACACCAGGCTTAGTGAAGCTTGGTGTTTATTTCGTTACACTGGTTTGTGTTTGTTGGTCTAATGTGGTTCCAAATCCCAGACCTATGAGTGCATTGGACTTTGATCTTGGATTATCCCTTAGTGACACTAAAAATCTCAGCTCTGTGCTTCTTTCGTTTCCCCAGACTGTTGTCTTTTTAGCAGAGCGAGCTAAAGACTTGGTGCTAACTTGCCTTGCTTAGTTCAAATCTAAGGTGATGGGATGAATATTCATGAGCAGATAACCTTTGCAGACAAGTAATACATAGATGGCTGCTTTCAGCCTATGTGTTGGGCATTCTCGCATTGTGCTTCATTATTTAAGTAATTTTTTTTACTTGTGAACAGTAGTGAGCTTTTGTGATTTTAATTATCTTGGCATCATCTGAACTCTGTTGCTCCTCATGACACCAAAGGCTCATGCTAAGCTGAAGATCACAAGCTAGAATGTTTCTTCTTTGTGTCCAACAAAAAACACTGTTGTTAATCTAATTAAAGCAAAGAAAACAAACTTTTCCCCTCCTTATCAGTTACACAATGATGAATATCACCACATGATTGTCGACATCTACATTTAATGATTTTTTTTTTCCTTTAATTAAAATATCCTCATCAGAATACTATGATATTTTCAATGTCACTTAAGTAAATGTGTATTCATTTACTAACAAGATGGGCAGGTTGTTCTTTTGGGAAATCAGCTCTTTTAATAAGCTGCCTCTCGTTCATTCATGTATTTGGAGATAAAGACCAGCTTTGTTATGCAGCACATTGAGTTCTCTCATGTCTGTTGATGAATGGAAAAAAAAATTGAAGCAAAATATTACTACTAGTTGTATTGTGTTAGGTTGTTTAATTGACTGTGAGGGAGGTATGAAGTTGGTTTCTGTTCAGATGCTTGTAATTTAAAAGGGATACTTTTTGTTTGTCTTGTCAGTGAAATTTTTTTATAGATGCTGAATTTAAATGCTGATACCTTAAATTTTTTATTTAAAAAAAATGGTTGTTCAAGCTTAGTCTAAAGGTGTTTGTATTAGCATCTCATTATTCCATCCATCCAGTATCTTAACCGCTTATTCCTGGTGAGGCTTCCACAGGGAAGCCTGGAGTCCATCCCAGAACACATAGGGCACACCCAGGGCAGGGCGCCAACCCACCACATGGCACGCACACACACTACAGGCAATTTGGACACACCAATCAACCTAACCTGCATGTCTTTGGACTGTGGGAGGAAACCGGAACACCCAGAGAAAACCCACCAAGCATCGGGAGAACATGCAAACTCCACGCACACAGACCCAAGGCAGGAATTGAATCCCAGGCCTGAAGGTGCGCAGCGACAGTGCTAACCACCACACCACCATGCTGCCCATCTCATTATTCCGTAATAGGAAAATTCTTGTTTCGAAACTTCTTATGTATGTACACGTCTTGGAATTATGTATCTAGAGAACTTTAGTAATGATAATAGATGTTTCACTGAACAAACATACAAACAACTCTGTAAAGACTGCATTTTTACTTTCTTTTTTGCCTTTCAATTTGTTAACGCTAGTCCAAACTGCAATACTATGAAGTGTATGCATACACTGATGGGAGGGGTAAGATAAACTTCAGATGACTGAACTGCACTAATTTGAAGGTTGTGTTTTTGTAACATTTTAAGCACATTTTCTGTGTAATCAAAATGGAACATAATAATGTAGACAAAAAACATTTGTTTTTTTTTTCATTTTTGATGTTTCAAAGTAAGAGGAAAAATATTATCAAACTACACAAGCAATGTAGACCTGTGAAGTTACAATGTGGGTAAAGCGAATTTTGAAAGAACTTGCAGTGACAAAACGATATTCAGCACTAATAATGCGCAAAAGTCCAAATATCATGGATACCTTACCAACAGATATTGTACATTATATATATATATATATATATATAACAGACATTGTGCTTAATAATATAAACTGTTCATGGGTTTGTTTCACCTTTGCTTGCTAATATGCATAACATCAGTATTTAAAACAATTTTCATGGTATATCACCATAAATATGACTATTTGTCAGTTCCCATTAGACAAAACACAGTTTATGAACATGGCTTATGAATAAGTAATTGCTTTATTCTTTTGTTTTTCCAATAGTTTTATTCCAGTTTGCTATAGACTCCTTGAATGATGCTTGGAGTGCATTTAGAATGTTTGTAAAAATTGCTATTTGCTTCATAGTAACTGATATTTTTAAATCGCCATGGTGTAGGTTTGTGCTAAAACTTGCATAACCTCATAATATTACTGTTACATAATTACATACAATTAGCTTCAGACAAAATTTGATAAATATTTAACTGTAAACTTATATTGCCACCAGTTCCATACAAACATTTAAATTGATCTACTAACTTGTATTCTTATTTGGAATAAATATTGTTTTGTGGGAAACATAAGCAATCCTTTTTTTGCTGATCAAGGTATTTGGCCTTCATTTCTTTATGCAGTACAAAGAAACATTTCCCATGTATGTAAACAGTTATTACTAAATTCAATTGAAATTATTCATCGTATATTTTTACAAGGTACATTTTTTTGAGCAGCCTGGTGGTTCAGTGTGTGGAGCATCACACGGGGATGTGGACGTCTTCTGGTTCAAATTCCAGCCCAGCCGCCACGTATGTCCTTCAGTAGGACACAAAAATGCTAGCTCCCCGGGTGCCACATGTGGCTGCCCACTGCCCCCCCTCCCCCAGAGGTTAAATGCAGATAAGAAACACACACACACACACACACGCACATATATATCATACAACCCAACATCGTCTAACAATTCCAGAAGCTGATTTTGTCAAGCAAAATCACATTTGTCCATCTGAAAAACTAGTATGATTTAACAAATTAAAACAGCTCTTGTATCGATTGTGTTCAGGACGCTCACATTTTAATATTTTCACAAAGGCCATTTAATGAGGTGACAGTGAAGAATGGACAACAGTCTGAGAATCTCGAGACAGCAAATGTCAGCTGGTGTGTGAGTTTACCTTTTTTTTATATTGACAAAAATTTGCATTTTATGTAAATGAACAAGGAGAAAATGATTGTAACTCATGTTGTACTTTGAGGAAAAATTTAAGTTGTGAAAATTGTATGCCTGTATATATTAAATAACATATATTTACTTACAAATGCACCTCCTTTACCTTTGCTACACATTACTTGGTTATAACATTTATGACCATCATAAAATGACAGATTTTAAACACTGAAAACTGCAGCTGTATTGTTGCAAGGTGTTATATGTACATGGAAAAAACATAGTGCCGCACCTAAGCTGTACTAAAGTGTAGATGGACAGTTTACTGGAATGTTAATGCAATTAGTTTATAACACTGACTACAGAACTACTGTATGTTTGTATTTAATGTTGCTGTATAGATCCATTTATCAGACGTGGACAGTATGGATCAATATTGTGATAAAATTTTAATTTAATGTGAAATTTTTACCTTCATGTGTATGTCACTGTATGTTCATGGGGAGAAACATGGACAGTATGGCCTCCTGACAGCTGGTTACAGATCAGCCCATAAGTCATACCATTCAAGAGTAGTGTAGAGTAAACCTCCAATCAAGGAATGGCAGTAAGTTCTGCTAAATTGACTAGGCAACCCAGCAAAATTCCAATTCAATTAACAGCTGTTTTGAAATTAGAGCTAAGACCATTGGTCTGTGGTTTTGAGAATACTCAACAGTTTTTCAATTCAGTGTAACCAAAAATGCTAAGACCAGTTCTCACCCATTAAGAAAGAATGTTTGTTAGAGTATAACATTTTTTCATTTCTAGTCTTTGGTACAATATTTCCGACACATGTTAAAAATGATTCAATGCATCCTTATAAATTAATATTGGCAACATCAAGTACATTAATAGTAACAGTACCCTGACTCTAGGTAACATAGGCTAATGACATCACTGCGTCATGTTCAAGTCATGACTCCACATTTGCTAAGATGCTTTATGGACTAAAACACAATATACAGTAAACCTTGTGTTTATGTTCAAAAGCAGAGCAGTGAAAACAAAGATTGCTCCTCATGGCTGCCTATATCCCAGATGATAGGCACACTATTCATCACGTAGCAAATATTGTGCTCCTGTAAAGCCAGTTACACAACTCCTTCAGTTTCACTACATCAGCAGTTATTCAGACACGGTAGTAAACATCAACGAAACAGAAATCCAGCCCCCCTATACTGCTACACTCTCTGTTCTCCATTTCTCAATTTCAGGACAGTCTTTCAAATACTTGCCTTGGAAAACAGATTTAAAAGAAAGAAAAAGCTTTCAAATGTTTTATTGTTCACAGTATTACACATTTTCAGAGGTAAATGTAAATAAACGTTACTGGTTCTAAGCAGGATGTCATTTTGGGAATAAGCCATACTAGTTCCACGTGAAGAGCGTACGTTTACGGTGAATAACATAAATGAAGGCATAAATTCACCAGTCAGGAACAGAACGGGCAGCATCAGTTCTAAACCTGTTTTTATGCAAACCTACATGTCACAGGGTGTGGTCACAGGTCATTTCTACGGTGGGCTACAGTCCAATAGTCAGGTTGGTCATTCAGGGTTTCTTGAGTAATTAACATGCCTTGAGCTACTAGTTGGTGTCTTTTGGACTTTAGTGTTTTTGTTTTTCAAAAGCCATTTTGATGTTGTCCTAGCACGTTATTTCTTTATTTAAGGTGAAGCTGAGGACTTGGTAGTAGCCACAGAAATGTGTACTCAGTCTGCTAATGCCAACGGAACGCTGAGATCTCACACCTGATTAGTTCATCTGCAGTTTATATCCATCCATCCATCCATCCATTATCTTAACTGCTTATTCCTGGTGAGGGTCGTGGGGAAACCTGGAGCCCATCCCAGAG
>JABJVR010046922.1:0-29810 GCA_025773905.1 Chitala chitala
AACCCTTTTGGTTTCCTGGCATACCCATTAGTTTATAAATAAGGTTAAACTCCACTCCACTCTTTTAAGCACACTTTGTATTCTCACATTGTAATGACACTTCTTAGTTTGAAAGAATTTGTTCCCTCAGTACTTTATTTGTTCCTGATATCTAGAACAATTTACATGAGAGAGAGAAAAAAGGTATGTTTCTTTTCAGTTACCAGTAGTTCTGTAGCATTTTTGACCCAGGGTGCTGTAAAGTCTGACAGTTAAAGCTGAAATCCTGACAATCTGCATAATTCTGTGTAGTTCTGACATAGATAATTAAGAATCAACCATTGAAATTTTGAGATTTAGAAAATTGTAGAAATTTTGTTTTTAAGGTGTATATCCTCACAGTATACACACCCCTGTAGGGGTGGCAACAGGGAGGAATTATTGTTATGGAGAGAATGCTACTGCATACACACCTTAAAAACTCTAGCCCCCATGGTCTCAATGAGGATTTGGGTTTGTCCAGTTTTTTGTAAATATTTTTTTGTAAACGGTTTATAACGGGATGTTGAAAGATGTTATTGTACATGTTTCTTACCAAGGCTATCTATTTTGCTGTGTAGTTTCTTTAGAAAAATACTCCAAACAATAAATTGGTAAAAGCTTGTTTACATGAGTTGTCAATTGTTAGTCTTTTGTTGCCAATGCACTTCCTTGAATAACATCCTTTTGTTCGAAGTCAATGACTGATTGTTGTGCATATAAAGAGCTGTCCTTGTAAACAGTGATTACACACTGATAAAGGACTGCTTGTCCGAAACATCTGTGTTATGTTCTGCACTTCCTCACTAAAAAAAAAATTTCTGGGTATAGAGAGTGCTGTCCTTTTTCTTTTTTTTTTGACAATTTTGACTTTATGAGGTCCAGCACCCTTGCCTACATTCTTGTATTGAGCATGCATTCTCACAACTCCAGTTTAACGTTATCAAATGGAAAAGTATGTTACACATTTGAATGTTTTTTTTTTCCCCCAATTTGGTGAATGTGTTAAATTAGTCCAGTTATTCTCATGAAAAGGTAACAGAAAGCCATTTCATTGCTGTGAACAGTAGAGGACAGCACTGCCTTAAAGATAAAGCTAAACTCAACCTCATTGCAAAAAATACTCAGTCATTCTTAAGCACCATGCCTTTAAAAACATTGATCCAGTACCAATAGATGGTGTTACTGTGGCTGTAGGAGTTGAAGGTAGGGTTTTGCACTTTTGGATAATAAAGATAAAATCCAAAGTAGGGTGGTACAACACTGGTTCTGCCTGTTATTTATACAAACACCAATAGTTGTGGATAAACCAACAAGTTGCTTTAAAATTTAGCTTGCAGGTCTGTCCTGTGCAGATTAGAACCAAGTGACTGGGCCATTTAACATTGGTGAAAATAGGTGGGCCTGTTAATCAGGCCCACCTATTTATCCATCCATCATAAAATGGGGAGCACTATAAAACAATTGTTTGTGAATTTATGCCCATTGTTTTATTACTGTTAATTATTTCTGTATTTTAAAGGCACATTCACGTGTCAAAGCCATATGTCATAAAACATTCTGATAATTTTCATGCAGCTGTTGTTTTTTTCTCACACCTTTTAAAAAAACTGCAGGTGTTGCTTATCATTTTCACCTATTGCAATAATACTTAAAATGATTAAATAATTTTCAAATGTTTTTATCACTGTTTCCTTTGATTGATTTCACGCTTCTTACGGTGCAACATATTACACAACACATGGTAATCGTTTAATGATAAAATTCGGGGGTACACATCCAGTGTTGAATGTATGCATCCCTCCTTAAAGTGCTAAACAAAGTCCGACAGTATACTGCAGCTGTGGCCAAACATTTTGACAACATAATCCCAACATACAGATAATCCAAAAAAAAAAAAAAAATTCCACAAGCGGACCATCTGACATCATGTAAATGATTCTCTCGTTAACACAGGTGAGTGTTGATGAGGACAAGGCTGGAGATCACTCATGCTGATTAAGTTAGAATAACAGACTGGAAGCTTTAAAAGGATAGTGGTTCTTGAAATAATTGTTCTTCCTCATGGCTACCTGCAAGGAAACGTGTGCAGTCATCATTGCCTTGCACAAAAAGGACTTCAGAGGCAAGAATAAAATCACCTAAATTAACCATTTATCAGATCAACAAGAACTTCAAGGAGAGAGGTTTAATTGTTGTGAAGAAGGCTTCAGGGCACCAAAGAAAGTTTCAGCAAGGGCCAAGACCATCTCCTAAAGTTGATTCAGATGTAGGATTGAGGCAACACCAGTGCAGAGCTTGCTCAGGAATGGCAGCAGGCAGGTGCGAGTGCATCTGCACAAACAGCGAGGCGAAGACTTTTGGAGGATGGCCTGGTGTCAAGAAGGGCAGCAAAGAAGCCACTTCTCTCCAGGAAAAACATCAGGGATGGACTAATATTCTGCCAAAGGTACAGGGATTGGACTGCTGAGGTCTGGGGTAAAGTAATTTTCTTTGAATCCCCTTTCTGATTTTTTTTTTTTTTTTTGGGCATCCAGAAAAAGGTTTGTTTGAAAAGGTGAGCACTACCATCAGTTCTGTGTCATGCCAACAGTTAAGCATCCTGAGACCATTCATGTGTGGGGTTGCTTCTCAGCCAAGGGAGTGGTCTCACTCACAATACAGCCATGAATAAAGAATGGTACCAAAACATCCTTCGAGAACAACTTCTCCCAACCCTCCAGAAACCGTTTGGTGATGAACAATACATTCTCCAGCATGATGGGGCACCTGGCCATAAGGCAAAAGTGAGAACTAAGTGGTTTGGGGAACAAAACATCAAAATTTTGGGTCCATGGCAAGGAAACTCTCCAGACCTTAATCCCATTGAGAATTTGTGGTCAATCCTCAAGAGGCGGGTGGACAAACGTAAACTCATGAATTCTGACAAACTCCAAGCATTGATTATGCAAGAATGGGCTGCCATCAGTCAGGATGTGGCCCAGAAGTTGATTGACAGCATGCCAGGGCGAATTGCAGAGGTCTTGAAAAAGAAGGGCCAATGCTGCAAATATTGGCCAGGTGGCTCAATGGGTAGAACATCTGGCTGGGATGCAGAAGTCTCCCGGTTTTAATTCCAGCCCAGCCACCTGGTTTGTCCTTGAGCAAGACACCCTGCACTAGCTCATTGTAATAGATATTGTAAGAAATTGATAGAAATGTTGTAAGTCGCTTTGGATAAAAGCATCTGCTAAATGACTAAATTTAATTGACTCTTTGCATAAACTTAATGTAATTGTCAACAAAAGCCTTTGACACGTATGAAATGCTTGTAATTATACTTCAGTATATCATAGTAACCTCTGACAAAAATATCTAACAACACTGAAGCTGCGAACTTTGTGAAAATTATTTGTCATTCTCAAACCTTTTGGCTACGGCTGTATTAAGGACAGGCAGTTACATCTTCTGACAGAGATGAAGAGGGACAGAACTGTTGCAGCAGCGAACCACATAATTATCATATCATCATCTATCATCATCTCTCTTTGCCAGCCTGTTCAGCTCCCCTAGGTGTGTTAGCTGGGTTATCAAAGCCCAGTTGGTGAATGTCCATGTAGATATGCTGCAGCAGTTTACTCCATACTCTGACAAACTGCATGTCCACTGTATCTACTGGACTTTGACTTCTCTCTAGTTTGCATTGGTCTTGATTGTTATATTTCCACTTATTTCACAACTCCTTGGATTTTTTTTTTCTGTATCCCAGACTATATTCAAGGGCCCCCCCTTTATAATGGCATTATTAAGTTTTAAGGTGCTGCCCTGACACTATTTATTGGCAAGTTCACAATGTTTGGTGACAATCACTTAGTTTTGACCTGAATAGAACTACTTGGAATATGTATATGGAGCCCTTGTCATATTGAAATTGACTTCATTTTGCTGAATACTTTAAAAGTAAAGAGGAAATTGCTTTGTACTTTTGGAGGTAAGAGTTATCCACATTTTCACAGTGTTATCTTGAAGCTATGAAACCAGCAATACATTTTGGGATACTATAAGTTTAACTTTTGTTAAGACTGAGACCCACCTTGATTGTGCCGTGTGCAAACCTAAATTATGAGAATGATGGGGTTCTGGAAGTGTAGTAGATTGTTTACAGAGAGAAGCATACAGACCTGTAGCAAACATCTGCTCATGGTGAAGGTGTATGACAGGTGATGGAGCAAGTACATCCACAGCTTCCTGTTTGTCAGGAAGTAGGCAATGCATTGACAGTTAGGTGGTGATATATTCAGTCTGGACATTTTGAAATGCTGGGTTGTTGGGAGTGGTTGTGAAGGCTATGACTTCGTGTGTAAGTTAGTGACCACTAAAGAGAATGATTAGCATACTTTATTTAATTTTGTATTCACAATAACCTGGTTTTGTACATAAGATTTAGGCACACCTCATCTTTGTCTACTTTGTACTGATTAAAAGTAAAATGATCCTCCATTTTGCTTTGACTTGACATTTTATATGTCAAGCACCATTGCTGCTGTTGTTGTTCGGTCATTCAGTCGGGTCTGACTCTTCGTGACCCCATGGACCACAGCACCCCAGGTCTTCCTGTCCCCCACTGCCTGCCGGAGTTTACTCAAACTCATGCCCACTACGTCAATGATACCATCCAACCACCTCATCCTCTGGTGTCCCCTTCTCCTTTTGCCTTCAATCTTTCCCAGCATCAGGGTCTTTTCCAGTGATCAAGAACCATTACTGAGCATCAATTAGATCCACGTTAACGTTCCACTGAGCCAGCTCCAATAGATGACAAAAATCGTACACTGTTCTAAAAATATTTTTTTTCCATTACAGTTTTGATTTTACTGCATTGCCACGACATAAAAAAGAGTACTGACGTATAGCAACTTCATTTTGGTTTAAAGAAGAAATCACAAGATTTAAATTAACAAACTGAGTAAGGCTAACACAAGACTTAGTAAGCCTGCTAAACACCTAGCAGGAGTTCTTATTTGATGGAGCTAATGAGGTCACATGAAGAAATGACAGAAAGAACGCATACAGTGCAGACGCACCCCACCTAGGCCACTCCCTGGGAGAGTTGCTCTAATAGATTTCTTACTGTAGCGGGATCATTAGCAGAATCCAGAGCCACTGTACACGCCTCCTTCACAGTACATAACAGCAGCAGGGAGTAATCTGCATCGCTCTCTCTCCACTTAGTTTCCTGCTCGGGGGGGGGAGAATATTAATTATTCATGAGAGGAATGCATTAGCCCTTCCCTGCACCCCAGCCCCGAAATCCCCTGCTGGAAGTAAGCTCTTCAGCGATGCTGCACCATGGCTTAGCATGCGCGCCACTGCGGGGCTGCCCGCCCCCCCCGCCCTGCAGTAGACCGGGTGGTCGGTCAGCTCCCGTGCACGTGGAAACGTGACGTGTCGCTGTGCTACCCGAAGGACGGGAGCATCTTTGCCGGGTGTCTCCTTCCTGCATCGCTCCGTGCTCTGCTTCTCAATGTCCAGCCCAGCTCTCCATCGATTCGCTCCCTCCGTTTCTCGTCTCTCCCTCTACTGCTCTCTCGTCCGCTCCCGCCTGCTCCCTCTCTCCCCCTCCCCCCCTCCCTCTCTGTGTCGATACTGCGTCTGAATGTGCAGAGCTCAGCATTCCTCACCATAGGTTGTTAAGGGGAAAAAATAAAAACAAAAAAAGGGGGAGTAGGTTGCTCTGTGGGGGGGTGGGGGACTGAGCACAACTGATACACAATCTGGGATGCACCGCAAAGTACCCCCCCTTCCCAATTAAAGATGAGGGCTTTTATTATTGAACAGCTGCCCAGCCAATGAGGCGATAGTGCTGGTAAAAACAGCAGTGGAACGGCAGAGAGGCTAGTGGGTAAGAAAAACTGCAGCATGTGTGTAGATGTTTTTTTTTTGTTCACTGATCTAATCAGTTTAACACTTGAGAGCTGAGCTGTGCGCTGGCGTGGGAGTCCTTGCGTGACGGCACTGAGAGGGAGGCAGCCAAGGCAAGGCGCACCTGGGACGCGCCACAGAGCGGGGCTGCTGTCTGACAGGGCGACGTGCTGAAGTGGAGCCACTGAAGAACATCCGAGCTCAACGTGACCCGACTCTCTCCGTCTTTGCGTTTCTGTCCCAGAGCATCCCGCAAGCAGCAGAAGTTTCTCTCAGGGGCGGGCATCCTCGTTCGAGGTAAGGAACGGGCTCCTGCGGCCTCAAAGATGCCACTGGAGTGCAGCTTTCTCATCTGCAGGGTTTCTTCTGAGCTCTGCTGGTGCCTTAAGCCATTCTTGATCTGTTACCCACTAGCATGAAATGAAGCAGGACTTTTGTCATGGAAACAGTATTAGACTAGCACTTATTGTTGTCATTGGTGTTCCACTCCTGCTTACATTAGGTGTTTCAGCTCTGTGGATGGGATGCTGAGGTGAGGAGGAACATTATGGACTGCCAGGCAAGTCTATGAGCATGAGGCTATCAAGTGGTGCAGTATCTTGTTACATCCCACATTGTGGCCGTTTCCGTGGTCCTGCAGTACAGGGCTGCAATCTGGGCTTAACCCTTTCTCGCTTCACTGATTTAGACTTCAGGGTCCATTGTTGCAAGTAAAGGACATGGTTTGGTTTCAAAGCAATCAAAGGGGAAAGAATGACAAATTGAACAGTTTTTTTTTCACCAATAGAGGGATGTGTTAGTGATTTGTATTTGAAATTATGGAACAAAACTGGGTCTGGGTAACATAGACCATCTGCTATTAGAACTAGTGTTTTGTATGACATTTTCTCATGTGCCATTTTGTCAAAAAGTGACACACAAGGCCCTTAAGGCACTAAACAATATTTGTATGTGTAAACTTTGTTACAGCAAGAAAATAAATTATTGAAAAGCATAAGACCTGTATTTCTGCGTTCGTTCTGTAATGCATGTTTTAGCGTTTTACCCTATTCAGCCGTAATAGAATTGGTTTCAGTCACATGTATTAGGGACCTTTTATTTTGGTTGTGTCCTTATTAAGAGCTCAAACTGCTCAGGTGTTGGGGTGCACAATAAGAATGGGATGAGAAGGGTTGGGTGTTTAAAGGGAGTATTCAGCACTGAGCCTGGGACTACAGCATCTTGGGTAAATTCACTGGATCTGTTAGGAACTCCAGCATTTACTGCAAGCTTCACTTTCCATGTTTGCGTTAGAAGGTCTTTTTAAAAATTAGCCTGGTTTAAAGAGTCAGTTGCAATGCTCATTACATTAAATCACACTTTTTAAAATAAATTTTAGTAGAAATATATTATATTTAATAATATATTCTTGGAATCCCATGACCTTCATAAGTTTCTGAGTAAACTGTGTTGTGGCCAATAGGGGTCGATGTTTCTTACTTAGAGGAAGAACAAGTACAGTATTATAGCCCACACGCTGCTACACATTTTTTTTTTTCCTATAACTTGCTAATCAAAATTTTTGCTGAATTGAAAACCTTCTGCTGACAAGAGGAAAGCCTTTTAGTTCTTATCTAGGTCTTATCTATGATGATATGATGTGGGAGTGAGGAAGAATGGAAAACATGGTAGGAATATTTAGAAGCAGCAGCCAAATCTAGAATCCTCCCGAATCTCTTATGTTGCATTGAGAAGTTTTACATTAGCATCATATATTTGTTAAATTGATGGACATTTTTTGTGTATATATGTGTGTATGCATGTCTATGTATATGTCCACATATGTGTGTGTATTTGTGTGTGTGTGTGTGTGTGTATGTGCACGTGTGTGTGTGTGTGTGTGTGTATGTGCACGTGTGTGTGTGTGTGAAAAAGTAAGGCTGCCTCCTCTCGCTCCAGCAAGGTGCCTCCAATAAATCACTGTCACCATCCTCCATGTTTTTTGTTTTTTTTTTAGTTTTGAGGGGGTTGAGGGGACAAAATCATTCAGAGCTCTTAAGCATGGAACCACAGTAAAAATAATGCTCCGCTGTGAAAGCTATGAGCTCCAGGGGCTGTAACACAAATGCTCTGTTGTTACTGTGAGTTATTTTTTCAGCTGTTTGGCAACGGCAACATCCAAGGGGCGCAGACCACAGCCCAGCCTGGTGTGGTGATGGTGAAGCCTGGAGGAGGCAGAGTACCTCTTGGGGATGGCAGTGGTGTTGATAATGTGTCCCAATAAGTAAAGTGAAATACTGGTTGTGCTATGACTTGGTTGGTCTTAGAAAGCTCTCTTTTCCATCTTCTGTCTTTAAAGAATTATAGTCAGTCATGTTCTATACCACCTCATCCTGTTAAGGGTCACAGGGAAGCCTGGAGCCCATCCCAGAGCATACAGGGCAGGGCACCAACCCACTGCAAGGCAAACACACAACAGGCAATTTTGGGCACATCAATCAATGTAACCTACACATCTTTGGACTGTGGGAGGGAACCGGAAAACCCACCAAGCACAAGGAGAACATACAAACTCCACACACAAACAGACCCAAGACAGGAATTGAACCTGAGGCCTGAGGCAACAGTGCTAACCACCACACCACATGCAGCCTAAAGCAATATAGAAAAGATATATAAGATATATATACATACAGCCAGTCAGTCAGTTATCTTCTATACCGGTTATTCCTGGTGATGGTTGTGGGGAAGCCTGGAACCCATCCTACAACACATAGGACGCAGGGCAGGGGACACCCAGGGCGGGGCACCAACCCACCACAGAGATGTGTGTATATATATGTAGCCCACCTACATATATATATATATATGTATATGTGTGTGTGTGTGTGCGTGTGATGCCAAATGTACCCCAGCTCTTGGATTTTCTAAACTGAATCTTACTCTTTCTTTACCATTGAATGCCAAGCATTTCCATCCAAAATCCCTCTTGTGCACCGTGCACATTTATTGATGTTAGTCTCACTCTTGGTTAGCAACATTAAAGAGGTTCTTTTAATATGCAAATGAGAAAATAATGAAAATGGTTTCTCAGATGAAATGTGGAAATTAGGAATGTGAAGGGAATCCCATCACAGCACCCCCCTCTCCCCCCCACCGCAACAGGCGTAAGGAAAGGTTTAAAACCAGCACTGGTCATAATACAGAAGTCATAATTTTAAGCACAGTGCCCTGGACCAGAGTGGACAGAAATCAATTAAATTTATATAATGCTTCTGATAACAGAATGGTCCCCATTGTACTTAAAATTAGGTAAAATTAATAAATTATGATCATGTTTAAAGAATAAAGCATAAAGGTAAAGATATACTTCAAGCCGGATGACCTTGAAACACAAGCATTTCTTATTAAAACCCAGATCAATTGGCTGCCCAACCCTCCTAATGCTAAGATTAAGCAATTCAGAAAAAAATAGTAGTATGAAATTATAAATGTAAAATAAAAGCAGAATTCACGTGCTTCCATGTGCCAGGTCACATTGAAGGTCTTCTTGAGCGAAGGTCACATGCATTGTGTCAGCACTAATGCAACATCCGGCTCAGATGGTGCCCTCCATGTAAGAGGAGGAAAACAGTAAATATGAATACAGTGGTGATAACCACTACAAAGAAATGGACATGGGGACAGTTGCACCAGTAGCCATGGTTACACTAAAATGAGCTAGTGTATGCTGTGGGTACATTAGACTGAAGTAATTGGTATTACTCAGCATTTAAATACTGATTCTGTTCATAAGTTACAGACCTTTCTACATTATAATGGCCCTTTTAACTAAAGGCTCTAGTGCAGACTTTTATATCTGGAATAACAAGTAGACTTGTTTTGTGGTTCAAGATAACATGGGCAAGTAGAGCACAGAACAGAACCATTTCTGTGTACATTATTAATATACCTGTTAAGCAATTTTTCTAGTGTTCTGTTAGGATCTTTCAAAATGCCCTGTTTTATTATTTATGTTTCATAGCACTTCAGCAATGATTAAGACAGACTATTTTTGTACTTTTATTCTGGGCATAATCTATCCAACTAGCAGTATGATACAGTAATGGCTGGCAAGGCCCTCGTGTTGGACACAAGTCTCCTTCTTTGAGGTACATGGGATAGAGGTCAAGAGCAGAGTTGGGTTTACTGTTGTTAAATCAATCCAAAATGCAACCCAAACACAGAATTGGAGAACCGGGTAGATGACTAGTCTGCGGGGGAAAAATACACAAACATGCACGTGTGTGAAAGCATTCACAACCAAGATAAAGCACAGCTAGAACAGACTGACGCACAACACCCTTACAGTAGAAACGTAGGAGCAACATTTAGATTAGAACAGAAGAGACGTTCAGGTACATACCAGTCACGAAGGACAAAATGCCAAACTGCAGAAATAGACAAAGTCAATAATAAGATAATTGATTTGAAGAGCTGGTGAGCAAGTGGGCGTGGTTATTGATTGATGCACGTGTGCATTTGTGTTGTGTGTGGAATGTGTGAGGACAACATGTGTGGGGACCAGCTGGACAATAGCAGTACTGTTAGGAAGATCAATCAGTCATTAAACGTCATTAAGACCAAAATAAAAAGGAAACACTTTGGACTTGGGTTTGATTGAAATTTAATCAATATTTATTATATTTGTTGTCATAGGTACAATCAGAACATTGATTTTAACTTTATCAAAAAGTTATTCAGGTGGAAAAATGAGAGAAATAAACTTTGAATAAAATTATAAAAATTATGAATTCTGAAGTATGGTTAAGAAACACTGATATATTTTATTGGATTATTGGGGCTCATTCACCTAACATTCTTAATTACTTAATACACAGCTATGCAGTTTTCATGAAGGCTCTAAAATTCATCTATGATATTTTTTTCTTAGATACAAACTAAATCTACACTATGTAGGTGGGCTACGTTTGGCATCTTACGTCTTTGAATGTTGACAAATATATGCAAAATAACTGGTCAATATTATAGATTTACATTACAATATTTATCATTTATATATATTTTTTGTTTTTAATTATTAAATATTTCCAAAATTTAATTATTTTACAAGCATTATGTGTAACACCACAGCCTGTCATGCTCCCTGTGTCCACTGAATGTCGCTCTTTCCCCTGTGCCTTTTCTCTTTTCTTCTTGCTTTTCACCTTGTGGCAATTTAGCTAATTCCATCACTACAGTCACCTGCTTCCCGTGACTCATGTCCTCTATCAAATCCCTGTCTTTATGTGACTCCCTTTCCAGTTGTTGTAGCCCTGTGTCTCTGTAAACGTGTTTGTTGGTCTCTGTTAGTAGACATTTGTTAGCCCACTGTTCCTTGTAACAATGTATATTTCCCCTGTTCGTCAGAAAAAACCCTTTGCACTTTAGACTTAACCTTCACCTCGGTTCCTACATTTTCCTGAACATTACATTACAGTCTTCTAAAAAAAGCAAACTGTACATTTCTAACAGTTCTGTGGTTTAAGAACACACAAATCAGACAGAGACTTCTCTTAGGACCTTTCTCAAGAGAAAAAAAAATAATGAAATGTAAGAAAAAACTGAATGAAGCCCAGTGTTCTTAATTACACTTTTATGAAAAGGTTATTTAAATTTATAGTTTTGTGCTTTTCTTTAACCCAAACTAACATAAAACACAAGAGGAAACTTTACAGTGCACAATGGAAGTATAAAATGTGTTGAATCAGTGTTTGAAATCTTTTGCAACTTAGAGGTTCAAAATTTGTGACAGAACCAAAGATTCTGGAATTTTGACATTCACATGACAAGGACTGGAAACCAGCCATTAAAGGCACTTGCCTGACTAGGATTTCAGTTTAGCCAGCATTGTCACTCACTCTGGATAACATCTATTTGTATGCTAATGGAGGCCACTTGTGCTTGAACATAAGGGTCCATCAAGCTGGCTCTCCAAAGTGCCAGAAGGTTCAGTCCCAATACAGCCACGCAAGTCGTGTTCTGAGCTGACAGCTAATCGAATCCCACAATGTCTCTTCCACTGTTGTCCTTCCCTGGGCAGTGGGTGGTTATTTGGAGGGGGGGGTGATGTTCAGAGGGTACAGACTGCATGCTGGGAACTCAATTTCACTTTTCAAAAATCCAATTCTTTTTTATGCCTCTGCTAATGGCACCTCCCTTAGCGTCACAGAGCAGCTGGAAGGCTTTCGGAAGATTGCAACGTTAGTTCAGCTTTGTAGAATACTAATAACGCTCGGAAGTATTGCATGAAATCAACATTGAGCAGAGTTAACATCAAAGTGGTCCATAATTCTAACGTTCCGAAATGAACTTGTCAGAACTTATCGCATGTAAGTGTTCAAACAAAACAACAGAAAACATAAATGTGCTACAAAACTTTAGAGAAAACAACAAGAAAAGCTTAACATTTATTTAATGACTGACAAGTTTCATGTTAAAAGTCAATCAATTACATAGTTTATATTAGTTACAAAAACCATGCTAATCATACTTAGAAGATATATTTATTTACTAAATGCTTTTTTAATGTTTCTATTAATTCATATTAGATATGGCCAAAAAAATGATCCTTGATATAAAAAATACACACTACAGAAAGGAATCAGCATAAATCAGTTGTTAAACAGAAGTGTGCTTTAGTTGCCAGTTTGACTGCATTTCTGTCACCTAGAATCTCTCAGTATGCATCTTCACATATGGTCTGTGAGCCCACCGTGTCCACTCAAGTGCAGGAGGCTACTGTGGGAAAGTATGCACTGGAATTAATTGCTTCTGTTTGTGGGAGTGCAAGAATATTCTGGCAAGGCTTTGTTCAAGGTCATGTAGGTTGTGTTATCGACTAAACTTAAGCCTTACAAGCTTGTTGAAAGAGAAACGCTGCTAAATAATAGCATGGTGCATCCTTTAAGGCTGAATTAAAGCAGATAAAATCAAATCTAACATGACAGGGCCAAATATGAATATAGTTTTTACACAGTCTAAACAGCTTTGATGGCTTTACAAATGCTGTGTGTGTGACAGATCTGGTTCCTCCATTTTCACCATTTGTCTTCACAGCGTTTGGGTGTTGTGTGGATCTGCCTTGTCGATTCTTACTGAGGCTCAGAGGATGCGCCTTATGTTCCTGCCAGAGGGCCGGCCACTCTCCCCACATTGTGAAGTCAGCGTTAATGATTATGAGTTCTAAAGACCTTAGTGCATGAAAAACAATGAATCAGAAGTATGGAAACCTGTAATAGAAAAATTATATATATAAAAAAAGTCCCACAAAATGGTTGTAATGATTTTTTAGCAATGTGTTTTTAAATTCTATTTTCTTTGTGATCAGTTATAAACTTAAGACACTAAGAAGACCAGATGACCTATAGATGACTTGAATGATAAGAGAACCCTTTATATTTTGTGTGTACAATTGAAGTGTATGGTATTGTATTAGGAACCATGACATCTGTGCATGTGTGTGTGTTGGCATGATTGCTGTGTGTGTTCTTTGTAATTTCTACCCACAATCCAAAGACATGCACTCATCTGAACTGGTGGCTCTAAATAGCCCTATTGAATGGGTGTCTTTAGGGGCGTCAGGCTCCCTGCTTTGGATAAGTGGTTTGTGAGTTCTAATAAAAGAACGTGTCGGTTTTTAATTATAACAGCCTGCACATACCTGGCCCTTCCATCTCTCCCCTTGGAAAAACATTTGCATGTGTGAGGTGAACTAGCGACTCAATGTAAACATATTTATGACAGAGTTTAAAGCCAGGCTGTATTTCTCTCCTCCTCCCGTGTCCACCACCCACCCCATTCCTGTGGCATGATGATAACGTGGATGAACACCTCAAAACCCTTCCTCCAACAATGGACTGCAGCACCTGTAGAATGTTAAGTAGGATGTATTCAATCTGAACATCTGAGAGCATCATCACTTGAGTGAGCTGAGCAGTAGCACAGAACGGGACACCTGGAGGTATCTCAGCAGCTTTAATAGCTCAGCTCGCGTTGATCACACGGCAGCATCTTGTAACAGTCACACGTCTGAAGCTGCAACAGGCCTCTTGATACGTCCAGGAAACCTTTTAAATAAGCCCAACTGAACCCTTATTAGCAAGTGATTGGCTGGCTGTTACTCAAACTTTTTTTCCCCTCTGGGATTGGCAGCAGAACGTGACCTTGTACTCAGCACATCTTTTCATTGTTTATGTGTGTGTGTCTGGTTTTGGATTCAGTTTTGTCGCATGCTTCTAATGTTCCCTGCTATACACAGCACTTACAACATTTCATGAATTCAGATAATTACCTTAATAATAAATGAATGCATATGGAATTATTTTAATCAAACACCCAGAACCATGTGCCCAGGGAATCTATTTTCAGTCAAGATTTCAGTTTGATGTCTATTTTTATTTACCATGAATTTATAATATTTATGTAAAATCTTTCTAGGTACTTACATATGTCGCTATAACGTATGGGTACAGGGACTTTTATATTATTATTATTATTATTTTTATTATTATTATTATTATTGCTGTTGTTGTTGTTGTTGTCTCCAGATACTGAGTTGGTGCAAAATCAGCTCAGTTGCTGCTGTCATCTGTGTCTGGTTGTTTTAAGTCTGCTGCTGCATGAAGAGACATAAATAAATTAAGTAGAAATTAAATATAAAATGTGTAACATGAATGCACAGGACAACTTTATTCCTTTCTGCCTCCGGCTTGTGTTTGTTCTGTGCCCATAGTGCTGAGCTGAGGAACAATGAGACTTTGATGTCCATCAGCCAGTGACATCTTCCGTTTCTGCACCTGCTCTGACTGCTGTCACATCGAGCCAGAAAAGTTATAACAGCTCAGACTCCTGAAAATTGAAAAAGAAAAATGCTCTTCTGGGCTCCAGTGTTTAATTGAAACGGTAGATATACACATAAACTAACTAAATATCATATAGATTATTGTACAGCATTTAGGCTTCTATTAAATTCTACCTGGGTATTAGAATAAACAAAACAAAACATGCTCTCCATCTGCAGAACCATCTAGAAAGCAAGGAGTGTTGGCAGCAGATCGACATGGCTAACTGCTGACTCCCTACCTCCCCAACGCCACTCCTTCAACACATAATTGTAAATGTGACCAGTTAAAGGCCATTGTGTTCACTTTAATCATCATGCACTCACAGACGCTTGGATTACACTGAAGCCCATGTAATATAATGTCAAACAAAATAAGCAGCCACCTCCCTTCAAGACCAAAATAGGTTTAGCGTATTTATGTTATCTGTTCTGTTGCCTGCGTTCCATTGCTTAGATGTGTTTGTTTGAAGTTTGTTTAGCCTGGTCTCTTTGCCCTGTTCTCACTTTTGCTTTCACTGATGTCTTCTTTCTATATATACCATGCACTTTGTCAACATCGGCGCCCTTAGTTGACCTGATATGAAAGGTAAACATCTTATTAAGTGTAACACAATACATTGCAGGGAGAAGCTATAGTTCTTTATGTACAACTTAATTCCTTTTTTATGCACCTTGATTAATGGTTGAACAGCTGTTTGCTCTTAAGAAACTCAACTTTAACTGGAGCATCCACAGTGCAGAGTGCTTTACATGTCTGTACTTATTTCATTCATCATCTGTGTGCAGCATGGCTCATACACCATGTGTGATTGTTGGCGACATCATCCCATAAAATCAGGTGAAGAAACCTGTTGTTTCCCTGAGTTTGAGACTCAAGTCTTTACCTTAATACATTAATGTTTGGTTCCAGATCTGCATTTAGATCCATGCCTGTTATTTAACAGAGGTTCTGTTTAACCACATGCAATATCATTACTTCCTCTTGCAGTAAAGGACACAGCCCTGTAGGTCAGCATTTTAGAGCAGCAGGGTTGAAAAGGGCTTTGACTCTGTAACATTTTAAGATTCAGTTGCAGTACAGAGTCTCGCTCTCAGTAGCATCAGAGTCTGGGTCGCGGTTGAATTCCCGGTTTGTTTATCAAAGCCCAGCCACTCGGCTAAACCGAGAGGCGCCTCACTTATCAATTTATTCTGTGCAAACAGACGGTGGTGGGTTCAGTTTTCACTGCACAGGGCCAGAGGGACATGTTCAACTAGGTTAAAAAATCCCAAATATTACAGTTAGAAAAGAACAGTTACCCAGAACATAACCATTACACAATAATTATGATGTACCTCAATGTGTCTGTTAACCGCTAGAGATTTTAATAGGAGAGTAGTTTCTGAACGCCAACTGAGACTATAGGTTTTGAAAAAGCCAATTTAATTTAATAATATGAATTATATGTTTTGTTTTAAGTTGTGTTATGTTGTGATGGAGAACACCTTTTCTGACCCCATTGCTTGTCACATGGCTCTACCTGGACATGTAAACGGTCATCATCCCTTCATGTACTGTACCAGTGTGGGCACGGAAATGGGCACGTCATGGAACACCCTGTAGCTTCAGTTCATCTAAAACCTGATTTGAAAAAGCAGGTTTGAATGTAAAAATCCACTCTGCCCTGGTTCTGACCTAGATGAAATGCATTAATTGCAATATGCATTATTCCTGTTATTGAGACAACAAGTAATTAAAAGAGAAACTAAGCTAATCATAAAGGCAAATGAAACGCTGAAATTAACATGTTACCCATTTTAGAAAGATTTTCCCTGCCACACAGAACAGAATGTCACAGAACAGTTTTAGCATTTTATACAAGGAATTCAAACGAATACAAAACCCTAATGAGTACACAAACATTATCTACTGTTGCAATTTCAGCAACAGTATTTTTCTGCTTGTGAAATCTGTTTTATAAACCAAACTAAAAACGAGCTTTTAGGCATTGCACAGTAATTTATAGTGCTGAATATAAGTATAGAATGACCTCTATTTTATACAATATTCAATTTGTCTGCTTATATTATCATTTTGTGCTGTTTATCACCTGGATTACACCCTCATTACCAGTGCTTGATAGGCTTTGCTTGATTGCATTTTTCAAAGCTTAACTACTGTAATCAGATATGGATTTGATTTGAGGTTGAAATGGTTAAATGTGCCAGGACTTCGTAAACAGAGCTGTATGGACGCGGTATTGATTGCAGTTTCATGCATATACTGTGTCCCTTTCCATTAATCAGGGATGCAGGGATAAATTATGTAGGCTGCAAATATTGTGGGGAAGGGAAGTGTAAAATTATTGGTTCAACAGAATATTTAGCAACAAAGCTGGTTGTGACAAACTGTACAATTTAAAAGTCTCGGTTTTTCATTGAAACATTTGTCATGTTGTGTCATATCTATACTTATTTTAAAAGTGATTAGTCTATATATAGTGGTAATATGTGTGTGGGGGGTGTATATGAACAGAAAAAGTATGATTAAGATCTAATAAGGTTTGGCAGGACATTGACAGGAGCATAAATAACAGCATAAATTAAAATGAGCATAAATGGAGATATAATTACATGACATTAGTTAGCTACTGTTAATTAAGCGAAGAATGAATGTTGTGGGAAGGGAATTCTGAAACCATGAAGCTGATCATTGTTTGGGTTTCATATGGTGTTTAAGGGAGTGGGCTTTCTGCAGAAACGTTGCTTGTTCAAGTCATCGTGTTGTATTCCTGTGCTTTTAACGAGCATGCAGGGCTGCATTCAGTACTCATCCGAAAAAGTGTGAAGCTTGAAGTTTTAACAAAGGCTAAGGCTAATGTATAACTCTCCTTTGTCATGGGAAACGTTTAAAAATGTGAGCATGTCATTGTGTCTAGGGGTACAATTAAAAAGGCATGGAAAAGGAAGAATGCTGAAGATGATGGCAGTGACAGAGCACTTGTGCGTTTCCTGAGACACATGGGGGCGTCCCTTATTAGTCCTGTTAGTGGTTCCCTTGGACAGATGCCCTGTCGGGAGCATCGAGGCTCAGTACTTTTCCACTGATGTGGCTCACCTTGTGCGTATGGAGCAGACGGTCAGGGGAATGCACCTCCGCTCAGTCACGATGCAGAGAGAAAGTGGGGGGAGGGGTGGGCATAGCGCACAGAAACACACTGCAGCAGGGAGGCCGAATGCTGCAGTGAGCTGCATAATTAACCCGGATGGGAGGGGAAAGGGGTGGGGCAGGGGGCGGGGCCCACAGACAGGCTTCACCACTTTTTTCCATCAATGGGAGGAAGAAAGGGAGAATGGAGGAGGGAAGGTGAATTAACACACCACGATAACCAAGCCCTTACTTTTGTTTCATCACCGGGTGTACACTGAGGCACCCAAGTGGGAATATGCAGGACGATGTCACACTCACACCACTGTTTAATAGCACAGGTAGAGAAACGGTGAACCCCTCTGCTGTTGGCCTAGTTAGGAACGTAGTGCTGTGTCAGCAAACAGGACGGAGATTCATCTCGATTTCCTTTGAGGGAGGTTGCACCAGACGGCTGTTAGCCCATTTGTCCTGGTCACACAATCTGGTCGTGGGCTCGTGCCCATTTCATTGCGTTTCTGCTCCATCTGCCACTCTCTCTGCCAAGAGCCTGCCTCCACCTGACCTGTCACAAGTCGCTTTGTTAAGTATGCAGTGCAGCCTGCCCTTCTGTAATACGTTTCCATCATTCAGGTTAATCATTTGTATTTTTTTTTTATCGATAACTATTGCAGAGGCACTGTGAAGATGTTATTTGATTCTTAAATCCTTTCCTCTGGTTTTTAAAACATGTGGAATATTTTTGGATGCAGATAGATTATGGGAGACCGTGGTGACCATTATGCAATGATACCCATACTGTTTGCATTGAGAGAGGTAGTTGTTTCTTTTTCCTTAATTTTATTTCATTGCTGTCTTTATGGAGAGGAAAGCAGAGGGTTGCGAGGTCTGCTGCCTCTGGGATTATTTTTAACGGTGGATTCTCCACAGTTCAGGTACCCCTGCTGCTACCCCGCTCCCACTTCACTCTGCACGCCTCATGGCGCTGGCCTTATGCAGGAGCCAGTCCTCCCTTCAGAGCCTGTGTGCCCACGCCTGATTGCTAATGTGACATTACCAGCGCAGCTAGCGCCACATTAATGCCACAACTCCTCTGGTGCACACACTGATGGCAGGACCCTCCTGGGGCTGTCAGTCATACTTGATTTGTGGTCATCAGAATTTGTGTTCCTTTACGCAACAATGTCTGCAGTACAGACATATCCAGGGAACCTTCAATGGGACTGGGTTTTTACAGCATTCCTGATTTCTAAATTATGCTAAATTATGCCTCATTCACAGTCATAAAAGACCACACCCCTTTCCTGACCAGCGTAAGCCTTTGTTTTATGTGAAAAGGTGCCATGTGAGGAATTTTTCTAAATCTTAGGGCGTCAGTGTTAGATTTTAACAAACCTGTTTTTAACAAAGCTGTTTTTTTTTTTTTGTTATTTATAATGCGAGGTGCAAACAGACTTGAGACTGTTTGAAATGCAAGACATACAGGACCTGGAGCCCCTCAGGTGGCACTATGCACCATGATGGGTCTCTCCTCACGTTTTGCTCTCATTTACACTTCTAGATAAACAAAAGTAACAGTGTAGGCAATGGTGTGAGTGCCTCAGACAGAAGTTGGTCAAACATGCAGGATTGCGGCCATCAAAATGAATGAAATAAATTTTTATTATTACCTTTTTTATTAGTACCTTTACTGCCTTGTCTGAGTTAATGACTGCAAAAGAGCCAAAAATAATTTGTGGACATTCTTAGGTGCAGATAACTGTGTGAAGTGATGCTGTCATTCCCCTTGAATTTTGAAGTTTGTGGACAACACATATAAATTAATGTTTCATTGCTACAGTCACACAGGCTTTCACCTCCAAATACGACCTCACTGAGCTGAAGCAAGCGTCATACAATTTCCTGTTTAACACCTCTATCTTCCAAAAAATACAGATAACAAGATGTTTTTTAAATTCTTTCATTCTCGCTGTACCCAGGGGACCTCTGGTGCAAAGAAAAATAACGGTTTCTCAGCAATAGGGATAGCCCATCTGTCATGCACTGTAAAGCTCAGAATGGAATTTTAACTCTTCTTTCAAACTGCACGTAAAAAATTCGAAATGCAGGATCCTCTTCTGACTCATTCTGACACTCGTTCTGTTTAATTTGCTTAGCAACTTCAACTGTGACAGCAGTTGATTTAGACAAATGAGGTAATCGCTGCATGGCAGAAATTATATATGTTGTCACTGCAGTCATCTGAACATATGTATTTGTGAATGCTCAATTTTCTCATGTGCACTGTATGGTATTATTAGAATAAACATGGCCAAAATAAGTATATCATCATTTTTATCCAATGGTAGGCTTTTTATCTTCTTAGTCATGCATAAGGTCAATTCCAACTTTGTCAAATTGCCTGAACAACCAGAGAAAAATTGTAGCACTCCTAGCTTGTAGATTTCACTGCTTGACCAAAGAAAAAGAACATCGGTACAGCCACATCCGTGTTATGGTGCATTGTACGTTTGCTGACTGTTTGCACATCCAATGACATGTCCTGTCTTTTCACTTGCAAAGTCACTGCACTTCTGCTGCCTAAACCATGTAACCAGGACAATATATATCACAACACATGAATGTGGTCAGTCACTTAAGATGTTCAGCACAAATGTCTTGATCACGTACACAAACTGTGTGCTTTCTTGAACTTGAAGTTGAAACCTTTTTTTCTACAGAGCTTTCCTTAAAGGCTCACTGCAGATCAGCAAGTATGACACAAGAATATTGCAGCTGTCCTTGGTATGAATGCATATTTCTGATAATGGAGTAATAATGTCTGTTCAGATAGCTTCCTCTTGAGATTTTAATTTTCAGAAACGGTAACCTTTGCTGGCCGATGAGAAAAAATATCGGTCTTTGGCAATGCATCTCAGGCGAATAGGATGAATTTTGGCTGAAATGAGATATATAAGATTGGATGGTGTGTCAGGGGGATTATTTAAAAATTAAAAGGTGAGATGCCTAGCAATGATGGAAAAGACTGAAATGCATTGAAATGAGGAGATGCTTATCTGAACCTGCTTAACCTAATACCTCAATCCTTAAAAATTCACAAAAGGTCACATTTCAAACCAAATGCAACAATTGTGATGGTAAGTAGGAAAACCATCTTAAAAAAAGGTGGGCAGTGCAAAATTCATAAATTGATTTGATTTATGCCAGCTGAATAGAATTTCGAGTTAGAACCTGGAGTCTAAAATGGAGTCTGAAATCGCATTCGTCTAAACACATGGGGTTAGACTGAAGACTGATATTTGTTTAAAATTATGGCTTATTTGCACCTTTTGTGAAATATCAGTATTCCTTTGTTGCAAAATACTTTACCTGGTTGTTTAAATAATAAAAGAGCCACAACAGGAGATAATATCGCAATATACAGGGGGTAATTAATAAGAAATGTATGTAAAGTATTACACTGCTAAATTATTAGTCAGTGTAATTAAAAAATAGCAAATAATTTTTTGTAACAAATTGTAATGACAGATGTTCTTACAAAGTATTAGATACCTCCCATAAGCTGGCTAACATATGTAGTTGTCTAAACTTTTAGTAATTGAAAAGTTTGCTTTGCATACGTTCTGTTGACTTTGGTATACAATAAGCCTGCTGAATGTCTTGTTAATGAATATTTTATAAGGCATGATCTCTATTAGCGCAGCATAACCTCCATATGCATAATGAATAGTTTTCTGTTTATGCCAGAAGACACTTGCTGAATTCTCTCTGATTTAGAGTTAATCCTTCTTTAATATATTGTATGTGCTGCATGGTCATGCTATTATGTAAACATTTTATACATGTGTTATGTGAATCCAGTAATTTTCATGTCATTATTTCTTCTGTCAGTAAATGATGTCTCAAGGTCTAACGCAACAAGGCTTTTGGGAATTGCCTACACATTTAGCCCATTTTTTCCTTTCTGTTGAAAAATAAACACAGTGTCCAAGACTGACTAGTGGTCAAAATTAGCTTTAAGTCCCTTTGAGTCCCTTTATAGGTTCCAGTCTTGATGACATTGATTCACCGCAATAAAATGTAACGGTATCTGTGGCCATGCGGACACTGACATTTTATCTGGCATTTTAAAGGTTCTGGGCACATGAATCTCTCTGCTGCTGTGGGGGTATATATGCTTCATGGGAATAGATGTCTGCCTCTTGCAACGGAAACCCCGTGCACTGGCAGCAGTACTTATTGAAAGGCAGGCTACCCCCTTCATATCCTAGTGGCTAATGAACTTAAAGCCTTTGTGGTTTGCAGTGAAATCATTACAGTGCCTCTGAGCCATTGCTGCTGCTACTGCTAGCACCAGTAGTCATAAAGTAGGCATAGCTTGGCTATATTCGTACGCCAAGTTGTAAATCATTGTCTGAGTAAAGGACATTGTTGAAATAACAGGGATCATAAAAAAGAAAAAAAACAGGTAGTTTAAAACCTTCGTTTAGTACTATGTTCCCTGCTATGTTGCATTAAAAAATGTGTATCACTTTTAAGAGTGAACTTCCTCCACAGTTTGGCCTGCGCGACCTGTGACCGATTACAATGAACAGATCTGTGGGCTGATCTGACCTTGACAGCAGGTTGGAAGGTGGGAAAGCTTTGATTTTTTGCCTGAATGCAGGGTTCAGAAGTTGCCTGGCATTTATAGAATGTTGTGCAGAAACACATTTTAAAGTATGGATGCCTGACAAGTTGTAGGCAAGTGTATGTTAACAAAGCAGTGAAAAGCTTGAAATAGATTTGCGACAAAAAGAATATATTGAAGTTACTGAAAGATAATATTGTTTGATTCGGTAGGGTTACTATTTTAATTAGCTTCCAGAACACTGGGAGATGAAGCAGAAACATTCCAGCAATGTAGGGGTGGTTTTGTGCCACCAGGTGTGTTGCTGGAGTCACCCAACGCTGAAAGAACATCCTACTGCTGTATGCAACAACAGGTCACGTGCGTTGGGTCAGCACTTTTTAAAACTCCTTCCAACCTTAGAAGTAAAAAGAATTTGAAGGATTTATGTAACATTGCAAGAAGCTGAAAGAACCCAGAAAGCCATATTGCAGCAGAATGAAAAAATCCAGTTGTGCCTTGTAAGCAAAAAGTCTGATAATGCTAAATCAGAAGACCAAACCACTTAAATTTGTCCTGAAACATAACATCATGAAGTATATGAAGTGGTTCAATGATATACAGATATATAGTATATATGGAGATCTGTGAGCTGATATGACATATATATGACCTATAGCACCTTCTATATATATATATGTGCTAATAGTAACAGGTGCCCATAGTTATGACTACGTGCTTCCAGAATAATTGGAAACTGGTTCACTGTGCATCTAATGATAGTTATATTTCTGCTTCATATGTCTGTTCATGCATAATGCATAATAAGTATTCAGGCTAAAAATTCTTTTTTAAGCTAATTGATATATCTGAATTGGTGCCTCTGTCAGCAGATATACCTGTCAGTTACATAGGGCAATCTCAACACAATGGAGACATATCAACGAGCCAAGGCTGCTGCTGATTGGAGGAGCCATTTTAGAGACAGCCAATGAAGCTGTACATTACTCTCTACTAATAGATGTTCTCCCACACTAATCACATAGTCCATGTCTTAAAGGATAAAGGAAGTCAATATGGCTTTACGTTATTAATTGAAGTAATGGCAGCTCTACTTTTATCTGTGTGCCTCCGATGATTTGACTGCAGTGCGGATGGAACAGAGGGCTGCTCTGGGAAGATGCATCGGCCCGGCTCCGCATAGACTTTTGTAATCACAGCTCAGGAGGCGTTCCGTTGCTTTGGCTTGGGCTCCCCCGCCGGATGAGAAATGCGGCGTTATCCTCTTTGTGTCAAGTTGTTTATGGCGCCGCTAGCTTTGTTTATCACACTCAGTGTGATGAGTCAGTTGGCGAGCACAAGGATACGAAAGCGATTGCGTAACATCCAACTCCTCCAGCAACCGTTTCTGTTGGGTGCATGTTAAGGGATGGTTTACTGCTTTTATTTCCCATGTGACACACTGATTTGGTCAGTGATCATCACAACCTTGGGAACACAGGTGTTTGATGGTACTTCAAAAAAAAGTCTCTTCTTTGTTATCAAACCTATTACTCATTTAAAAAGACATATGAAAGATAAAAAAAAAACTTCTCTAAGACACTGGGGTGTAATCTTTGTATTGTTCTCCAGCATTTGTACAAAGGGGCAACAACCTAGCACTTAGTATGTAGACTGCATACCATCTCTTGAGCACCTGTGGTCTACACCAACTCACACCAATCCTGGACTCCACTGCAAACATTCTAGTAGCCGGATCAAATTTTCCAGATCCAAAATGTCCTTCATGAAGGCTGGGAGCAGTAGTGGGCTGCAGCCCAAGGAGAATAGATTTCGTTTCAGTTCTCCTTTGAAAGCCCAATGCTCTTCTCCATCAAGCTACGCAAACCTTTCATCATCGCATTTGATGTCCTGATGTACAGAACACAAAGCCTACAGCAGTTAGTTAAAAAAAAAACAAAACACTAAATTTTAATTGGTGACAGCCTTTGCTAATGACGCTATTTCTGATCTGGTAAACTCATGTAGCAAATTTTCATGAGGAAGATATTAGAAAATATTTTACTGTAAATTGCTCAGATATTGTAAGGAAACAAGTCAATTCACTAACAGAGACAACTGAAATTATTCCTCTATGCCTGCATAAAGGTGTTTTCAGGTTTACTTAAAGTCATTGTACAAACGACAGATGATAAATATACCTTCAAAAAGATGTTCTTATGAACATGGCTATCTATCTATGATCTTTAGCATGCTGCCATCTACAAAATTCAAAATTACTAAAACACGAGTGGAACAGTGTATAGAACATGGGTTACTGACATGCTACCACATACTCACTGACCTCATATACTTCGTTGAGGACAAATATCAGATTATGTTCCTTTTTCAGTTAGAGTTGAGCAGTTTTTGCACAAGAATACATTCCTTAATTTTTCCTGTTTCATTCAAGATGACATATTGGCTCTTTGGGAAAAATACCAATGTATTTTACTTTTTGAGTAAGTTATGCCCAACTCCAATCTTTATACCAAGGGGCAAAGATTTCATTTTATATGAGTTCTGCTTCATCCATGACATTTCTTTGAGAAGTTAAAAGTTAAAGTTGGTGACAGCAGCGGTAGTCTGAAAATGCCTGAAATAAGACTTTGTTTCTGAGCTCACAGTCAATTGCTCTTTTAATGTAAGAAGAAAATGTTCTAGCAAATCAAACTTATCTGGGAGGGAAAAAAAGATAATGAACTTTCATTCCATATGTTCAGACATGGTCTATAGTGTAATCGTGACAACTGGTGGGGCTTATTACACAACGAAAAAAAAAAATAGACAATCAATGGCATTTTCAAAAGCAGATCCAACAGTGCCACTTTTGAAATCTCTGTGAACATTAAAGGCCTAAAATAATTTGTGAAGACAAGTCAAAACGTTAACAGTTAAACTGCAATACGTGCCTGAAGTGCAATACACAGGTATAAAGAACTGAGAGCCCACTGCCAGTGACCTGCTCCCTAAACAACACACTGAAATTAGAAAAGCCAAACCTACCATCCTCATTGCTGCATGGTTTTTCACACATTTTAATGTTTGTCCTTATGGCAACACCTTCTGCTTAAGTATCCTTACCAGTTATGATTTTGCACTATGAAAAGGTGGGATGCTGCTATGTGACACTAAACACTGCAGTATTTTCAGCAACGGGATGCAATGACTATTTAAGTCATCTGATTGATTTTCACATAATACGACATTGTTGCTGAGCTGTGGTAAAGACAATGACATAAGCCAATTTAATAAGGAGAAACACAATCACGAGGAATATTGAATGCTAAACTGGTTAGTTATTACTGTGAACCTGCATTAAAGGCAACTGGCCCATCCAGGTCCATAGCAAACAGCATTATCTCTTGATGTGTTTTTTCATAGCTCACACGAAGCACATTGGTACAGTTTTCATTAAAACGTCCATAGAAGCTCACACGCTGAATCACGTTAGCCATTTTTAGCGGTTTGCTCATAGCTGAAGAGCTGGCTGCAATTGTCGCAGAGTAATAAAATTTTTATTATTTTTTTTACTTTTCCAATAAATTTCTTTTATCTTAAATCATTCTCTATATTTAATTGCCAAACTCTTAATAACCCAGACAATTGAAAATTCAAATAGGAGGAAGGTCAGTCTAGCTTTTAAAAAGCCAAGTATTCCTTTATTTTTTCAAGGTCTCTGATGAACGGTAAGATAAGTCAAAGAGTGAAGTACATACAAAATAACTTCATTAGGCATTAGGCATTGAATTCTCATTTCCCACTTGTTCTGGCTGTGCAATAATCCTCAGTCAAACTAACCTAGATCTGTTAAGGTGGATGCCAGATTTTCTACTTCAAGTATATCAATTCATATCCAGCCTACTTTGAACAAAATCACAAACGTACCACTGTGTCCTTGAAGACAGAAGAGAAATGAAAAATGTAGCTTGTGGTCACTGTAGCAATACACAATGTTAAAAATGTGGATAGAAAATATAATTACTAATTGCTCCCTTGCCACTTCTGTCAACCATTTTGGTAAGAAATACTGTAAAAAAAAAAAACACAAATCACAAAAAAGTCAAGGCTCGATCCATTCCAGTAAACCTATTGACAAATTCATTATGTTCATGTTATTGTCATTCCAAGCAATACTCGTGATTACAAAAATTGTGCTGCTATGAAATAAAGTGGTATAAATTTTCATCACCAAACTCTGGTGTTGACAGGTGTATCTTATTGAATCTGTTGTTATACTTTGTCCAGCTTTTTATTTTTTACCCAGTGACAATACATTAAACCCTTAGCTTAGGCTGTAAATTGTTGTCAGACAAGCAGCCCCATGGGTGTGATCTCAAAGCGGTCTGCACACGGTGTGAATGATGTTCCGTCCTTCTTTGAGCTGCTCGTCTAGGACAAAAACCAAAACATAGAGGCTTTGCCACCTCACAGCCAAGCTGCAGTATAACTGACAGGAGAGCCGGCTGTAGCTGGGACAGCTGTGTTTTGGATGGGAGATCTCAGAGATGTACCTTACCGTGCTCTCTCCACACGTCATCACCTTCATTCCAAAAACGTAGTATTTACAGTAGTTGGTCTGCTGCTTTGACGCGCCCCCTTTCATCACGGCCCCACCAGCACTAGCTCTGTCACCAGAGAGCGACACTGACAGGCCTTCGCAGTGCAGAAGGCAGCTGACGGTATCAGATGTGACAGACACAATCAGAAGCCATCAACAATGTAATCTGAACACACTGAAGCATCTTCACAGTTTCCAAGTGAGCCATGAGACTTTATTTTTAAAGGGAAACAAACTCAGCCTGCAACCTTTTTAATTATTCTACTTTTATCCATTTTTTAGCACATGCTTTTTTTCTAAAGAAATGAACAGATTTATCCATTTGTGCAGCACTCTAATGACAGTAATAATTTGCACTGAATGAATTTCTCCAGGGTACAGCAGCAGTTGGATCTGAGTCTAAAATCGTCTGGGCCTAACTCCAGTTCCATCAGTGTGTTATCTACTGCTGCTAGTTTGACACAGAGTACACAGTATATGCCCTATAACCAACTCATTCAACATGGAATCAACCTAATTAGCCAGGAAAGGCAAGAACTGCAAACCACTGAAAAGATTACCTCAAACTAACAAACTTGTCTGGTTCAGTCTGTAGAAATAATGATGCCTCTACACAAGTGCAGTTAATGGCCACATCTGCTTTCTTTGCAGAAGGCAAAAATTTGTCAAGTGCAGGGAACATCATATGGCTGTCACCATTACTGAGTAAGCCTTGCTCACATTTAATACAAATATGTCTCAGTTTTAGACCCTCAGAGCCCACTGATTAAATGTAGGCATTGATACTTTGTTTTCAGTGTGAAGAGAAATTATATGCTTTGAGCAGAGACCCGTTTCCTTTCTGGAGCGACAGTCCCCACATTCTGTCTCTGGTATAAAACATCCTTTTGAAGTACTTTCTCATCTCATTAATATTAATGAACGAGTAAGCCAATAACATATTAGGGTTCTAAATAATTGCTAATTATGGCCAGTTTACATATCAATAATGACCTAGGGTAATAGTGACACAAGGAGGCACTTAGTTTCTTCAAAATTTCAGTAGCAAGACTAGAGGATTCATAGGAAACAAAGAGTCTACACTCAGGTTTAGTTACTCCTTATTTAACATCAATGGCAGAAGCAAACAGTTTGAAGTTATTTCATTATACTTTTATCATATTGTGACACATGAAAACTGAATTCGGGTACAGAATCTGTTGACAGGCTTTCATAACAAAAAAGGTAGACTGCACAGTGGAAACGTTTGTAATGCATCTTGTGTTTTAACACGGTGGTCTTCATATACTTCATGATGTTATGTTTCAGGACAAAGCTGGTAAGTCTGCTTTGAGTGACAGCAATGCTTCACACACGTTTGCGTTGGTGACCTGATTGCTGAAAATGCTGTCTCAGTTTTTAAGGACCCGCTGTACTGTCACTTCACGGCAGTAAATACGTTTTTAAAAATTAATTTTTTTCGAAATAATACCGAACTGTCACAATGCACAACATGAGTTTAAGTCGGTCTTACCTGCAAAAATCCATCTACACAGAGAGAGAGAGAGAGAGAGAGAGAGAGAGAGAGAAAAAATAGTACACTTTACCTTATCTGCTTCAAAGAAACATCATTGGCATGTGCGTTAAATTAACTCACCAGGTAAATTATTAGATACATTATTCAGTGAAAGCTGTTTGAAGGAAAATATACGTACAGATATGGAATAGTATAAATAATACATAGACAGGTTTAATGACCCATCCTGTCAGATGGCAGTGCAGGGTTTGCATAAACAATTCACAGAATGGTGCACTGGCACAAATGTATGCAGGGTTCGACATTTGCTCGTCGCACTGCCTTAGCATTGTGGGTACGGCGGAGCATTGATCAAGAAGTCGGCCCTCATTTTCCACCAAGTGTCACGGTACGTCAAGCTTGAGGATGGGGGGGCGGATATCGTGTCTCCGTGTGTGTGTGTGTGTGTGTGTGTGTGTGTGTGTGTGTGTGTGTGTGTGTGTGTGTGTGTGTGTGTGTGTGTGTGAGTGAGTGAAGTGGCTGTGCTCCTACGCCCGAGACAGCAGTCGTGTGTGCAGAACAGCACAGTCATGACAAACCCTGCTGAAGTCTCAGTGACAGTGACAGAGCCCCTCTGATTATGGGTTCTAAGTCCAATTCTTTACATAGTGGCTATGTTACCAATTTGTGGGGAAGCCTGCTTAATGACCCCGCAAGAAAGATCCTTGTGCTGGATCTATCTTGTTACACATATCATATTCAGTGTTTATTTGTGAGCAAAGTGCATTTTGAGAAATGAAAACTGATAATTTTGTTTTATAATAAAGCACATGCAGCAAGTAATGGTGTGTATGGGGACATAAAAACTACACTTTTATATTTAAGAACAGCAAATAATGATTTTTGGGGTCCTTTTTATGCAATACCAACTTCCTTGAATGCATAATGCATGTGTATTGACTCTTGTGAGAGCCAATGCAAATGTATGTGTAATTCTTCAATGAAGAATGTGCTGAAATCGTTATAAAAAATACTGTACATTATATAGAATACAGTATGGTCAATATATGTTGTTTTACTGGCTAATGCTACAAAGACATGGAAAACAGAATGATATAATCCAGGTCATACTAATATTGTAACAGCTGAATATGATACCCTTTGGAATTCAATGCATCTCATCAGCATTTAAGCTTA
>JABJVR010046923.1:0-29804 GCA_025773905.1 Chitala chitala
AAAAAAAAAAAAAAAAAAAAAAAAAAAGTATTGCTGTGGTCTAACGTGGTTCTCCACATGATCCTCAGTACACAACCTTACAATTATAGATGCAGAACAGAGCTGAGGGTATTAAAGATGTCCTGATTGCACCTTTTAATTGTTACAGCAATGATGAATACTGTTCTAATATGCTGACCATTATTGACAAATCAGACCATAATTATGCATTTTTGCAACAACACACTGGGGATATTATAAAGACATACATTTTTTACTAGAATCAGCAAACAAACAATCCCAAGTCAAATTAAGTACTCTTATGCAAGGGGTTGTTGTAAGATAAGCTAACTTCATTAATGGAAGGTCTGGTCTACCAAAGACAAGATTCGCTTCCTAGCTGCTGTTAAATTTGTCAACCAGCCTTTTCTGTACCAGATTATTTTCAGTTAGACCTAGAAGTGATGCAATCGAAATCACCTAAACCATCTCATACACAAAAGGGTGTACTTTTTGGCTTTCATTCAACCATTACCAAACAAACATTCACAAATATAGCACAGACAAATAAGTTCGCAGGAAATGATCTTCGAAAAGCAATTGTAACAACTAAGGTTTCAGTAACCATAAGGCTTGTAAAGGATTGAATGGTTACAATTGAAACACTTTCTTTGGAAAAGGTGTTAACCTTTCACAGTTATATTAAAAAAAAAAAAAAGTTTTATATGGCAATGACTAATTTGTTAATATGCTGGGATTGTCTTAATTACAACCCCAGCAAACTACACAGGCTAAATGAATAATACAGCACTACACAGAAAACAAAGAACATCCATCATCTAAATACATAAAATAAATAAATTAAAAAAAAAAATCACATGTGCTTCCCACCATGCTTTGCAGGCTACCAGAAAATTCAGCAAAGCAGTGTTGCTACAATATGCATTTTATTTATGCACTCACCTATATTAAGTACAAGTAAATATTGAACTATTCTCACAGGCTACTGTGGTATCATGCCAAAACAAAGTTCACATATGGCCGATTTTAAAATTAAGCCATTGTGCAGAACAAATATAAAAAAAGAAAAGCTGGCAGCAATTTTCTACATATTAATATTCTTTAATTGGAAAGACATCTGTTAGAGGGTGGAAAAAAGTTAAACCTGAACTCAGATGAATTCGGACAAAAAGTGCCTGTTGTGGCTCAAAAGGTGGATGGGCACATCTTCAGGAAGACTTCATTTAAAGAAAATGGATGACTGCAAGCGGCAAGAGAATAAAAACAGTGGCTAGTCAAATGAAGACAAAAAATGGCTTTGAAGACGACTGAACAACATCTGGAGGCAGTACTGGAAACGTTAAATGACTTGATTCTTTTGACTTGAATTAAGGACTCCATTAGTGGTGACATTTCTACCAACAATCTAATATTCTAAATAAAAGTACAATACTCTGCTCTCAATTAAAGCTGCTAGCTCAGCAGACAGCACAATGTCATACAAAAAAGTGCAGCGACAAAATGCAGGGTGTCGTTGAATTGAACATAAGTTATTTTGTAACAGTAACACACCCCATATATATCTAACACTTACACCCACCCTTACCGAACTAATGCGCCTTAATATTGCATTCATTTTGACATTTTCATTAACTGAAAATAGAAACACGTACAATTTACCGACGGAAACAGCTCAAATAAACTACATCTGTACTTAACCTTTCTTAAGACGTGTCCGTAATATGGTATACAACCGCTGTACTAAATTATAACTTTGAAGTATACTTACGGAAGGCTCACAAGCCACGGAAAAAGCAGAGAAGTTAACTTATCGTCAGTTTACCTACACTTCATTTCGATACATTACGTTGTCATTTGCTACTTCGTTTAACATTCAAATTCAGATGCAGTTTTAAAGTTTCGATAATAATCTATGCGTGTTAAATGCTTTCAAAGCTTGGTAACCACGTACAGTGTACGAGTAACAAATTTGTCTACCTGGCAAGCAACATATTCGAACAAAGGTTATACAACTTCCCCTTGTCCAATCTGTTAGCAGACATTTCAACATTTTATGTAAGCACACAGATCCAGGATAAATGTAGGCTACCGTGCTTTAAAGCAGAAAACGGAGTTGAGGCGCTTCACGCAAGGCGAACCAGCAGGAACTAGGGAGCCACGCAGCTCTTTGTGCTCCTCACAGTCCTCACGGGCGCTGTTGCATTGCATAACTGGGGGATCTTTTTGCCAACACAAACACACTAACAAGGCAGGATTGTCACTATCCTAACAGTACTGTAGTCTGAAATTCACCTTGCATGCGTAGCAGTTCGCTATACACACATACGGGCTACATGTAGCAGGGGCTAGCGCTGCACGAACTAATCCTAGCGGGTAGTCTGGAGCTGGGCTATAACGTCGAAATTCAGCCGTTGCGAACGGACAGACTCCTTCAATTCATATTATACAAAACCTCAGAAAACGCCATTGCTGGCAGCCAAATACGCAATTTACACGAACAGCCATAAAATGTAAGATTACCGTGCAATAATTACATGGCAACCATTATTAGTTTTACACTTTCATCATAAGCAGTACAGTTATGATTAATTTCTTTCCGAAACTGTAATCCAGAGGTTTCGTATGATTATAAAAACAAGAATTTAAACCACAGAAATGCATAATTTAATGGTATGTGGCTGCTGTACGCAATTGTGTGCGCACAGATCAAACCCCCTCCCTCAGACCACCTAGAAATTCAATTGTTCATACCCGAGCTTCTTTTGCACTTTTTGTTTAAAAAAATGACGCATGTGAAAATAACCCCATAAACTTTAACTAAGCATAGTGCGTTTTTTTTCCCCACAAACTGTTAGACTTGTTTCGACTCCTACCACTTATTCTTGAGTGAAGTTAAGGAAAAGCTTCAGACCGCCTGCTCGTCGAGATCGCCGTCTCACTCACCCCTCAGCCGGCAATGATGGCGTCACTTCCGAGCTGTTTCTTAAACTGAGTTTTAGCTCCGCCCACCTTCCGCTCCTCCCAGCGCGAGACTTTCCCTCGCCTGCACTTGGTGAATGCCCTTCTCATTTGTCTTGATTTGTGATGTTTTAAAGACATAGAAGCCTCCTCTGACTTTTATATTGCACGTATACAATGACATTATATAACTTTTGTCGACTTATTGCTACTCCGTTAACAGTTGTGCTCACACGAAGCCCTTTTGCTGGTTTCTAAAGTAGTTTTGTTTTGTAAAGGCATATTTTTTCCCTGGAAAATAATGCCACCTGAAGCTAAAACTTGGCATTGCAATTAAGTCACTTGATTTCTGATGGGAAAGAGGTGCATTCATGGTAAACAGTTGCTTAGGACAGTGGATCATTGGATAACCCAAGGCCAAAGTTCACCAGGAAGTAAGCATATGAAAAAATAAAAAAGGACTGCCTGAATTTAAACTGCAAAGTTAAATTACGATACTTTGGATAGAAGAGTTTTAATACAAATTTGAAAAATTCACCTATTTGAATGATGAGTAGAAAGTGGATAAGATATTTGCAACAACATAGTCTTGTGTATTCTGACTTTAATTGGAAGGCTGTACAAATACACATAATATCATGGCTTTCTATTTTAAGAATCAATTGTATTACATTTGTTTGCTCAGAAATACATTTCTCAGTCTTTAACAAAACATTAAAATCTCATCTTTTGCAGCAATACCAAGAAAATACCGTCTGACTATAATTAAAACAAAGAAGATCAGTGTGAAGTTACTTTTATGTCATGTAATCATCTTTGTTGAATACTTACTCAGTTGTCATCTTTAAAACATAAGCCTTCATTGTACACAATTTAGCACAATCAAAACCTTGCTTTATTCTTAGTTCTGCTCTAACATGTTTGTTTGCTTTCTTTTATTTAGGATACTCAAACATCCTTGAGCAGACCAGTCTTGACTTATTGACTCATGAAATCTTCTGTTTACAAGTACTTCTGGAGTACCTTGAGATAGCTGGGAGAATTTTTACTAAAATTACAGGAGGAAATAAATACAGGCAAAAAGTTAAAACCTTTACTGTTTTCAAAAATGCTTGTGATATTAAACTTTGATTAACTTTAATTTTTAGTACTTTTATTAAAATGCTCCTTTATTTACCTTTTAATTATATTGCTCAAAATATAGAATATTCTCTATGACGGTCTTTTTAAGATGTTGTCCCTTCAACTATGACCTCATTAGGCATATTTTACACTTTGGCCTGTTTTACTTTGACATTCTTCTAGGTATGAACATCAGTAGTACCTAAATTACTAATTTGTATTATAGAACAGTTAGCTCCAACCAACAGGTGGCATGGTGGCGAGGTGGTTAGCACTGTTGCCGTGCACCTCCAGGCCTGGGGTTCAATTCCTGCCTTGGGTCTGTGTGTGTGTGTGGAGTTTGCATGTTCTCCCTGTGCTTGGTGGGTTTTCTACAGGTGGTCTGGTTTCCTTCCACTGACATGCAGGTTAGGTTGCTTGGTGTATCCAAATTGCCTGTAGTGTGTGTGCGTGTGCATGTGCGCTCTGTGGTGGGTTGGTGCACCCACCCTGGCTGTCCCCTGCCCTATGTGCTCTGGGATGGACTCCAGGCTTCCCCAGGACTAAGCGGTTAAGATAATGGATGGATAGTTCCAACCAAGGAATTTGGTTTGATTTGATTGGATAAGAGGAATTCCATGAGTGATGACATGATAACAGCACTGGGACATTTAACAATAAGTACTACTCCACTTCATGGGTGTTCTGTAATTACCCTAAATGTAATAAACAAGCAAGTCATAATGTATATGAAAAAATTATTACTGTCAACCAATAAAAGGCATTTCTAGGACTGTTGTTACATTATGAATAGTCATCAGCAGAGGATGAAGAGAAGGAAAAAAGGCAGAGTGAAGCAAGGCAAACAACATGGAATTTAAACTACTTTCAATGTTGTTACTGTAACATGTAAAGTACGCTAGTGTGCACGAATATGCTCACTGTTTGTGTTCCTTAGCAACAGGCAATTGTTGGTCCAGTTGCAGAATTATTTGTGTTGGCGTAGCCACATAACTGATTAAATAAAATAACTCCTACTCTGTTGTCGCTTATTACTGTCAATTAATAAATGGAATGTGTAGAACTGTGGTATAAAAGCACACTCAAGGTCATGCTGTTGTACTGAATATCAGCACTCGGCCTTCACTCTCAGGCCTAAGACTACATCACAGCCGTGCTGATATTCAGTACAACAGCATGACCTCAAATGTGATATTACTTTAGTAAAGACTTAAATTATCTAAGTGAATGTATACTAAAATCAATCTTCATATTTTTCTGTATTACAGTACTTGGCAGGGCATTTCTCAACCAAGCAAAGCCTGGATGTAATTTTAACTTCTTTGTGAGAAAATTTAGAATGGAATCCTTTCGAGTAATAACATACCTTTGTATTAATATGTTAATTTTCATTTTACATATGAAAATAGCATATATGTTTACTTTTGCTAACATTTTCTCTGACAGACAACTTACATAATGAGGCATTTTCTGTGATAGACTGCTGTCCCTTCTATGGTGTTCTTAAACATAGCCCATGTCTACCTTGAAATAGGATCCTTACTTTGAATTCAATAATCAGTTTCTTTGTGAGTGAATGAATAGATAAAACACTGTTTTGTTTCCCTACATGTTCTATAACTCTAGAAAATGCTGTTAACCACCTTTGCCAGCTCTAAATTTAAAAGGTAATTCTTTTCCAAAAATGTACTTTATCCCACAATATATTTTATATTTTTACAATTCACCCTACTCACCTGTTTATTAAAGGTACTTATCCCCAGTCACTTTGGTTTTCCATTGGATAACTCCTTTACTGTCACTCTCCACCAGGTAGTGTAAAAACTTGCATTACGTTCAACGATGGTAGCAGACCCTTTGTGGTCATTTCTAATTCAGTAAGGCCAAGAATATGAAGCAGTGTGTAGTATAAATAGATATGTGTGAAGAGTAAAGCAGCCATTAGAAGGAGGTTTTTTATATTATAGTTAAGCCTCTCATTTGTTTGTGGACATGCTGAATGAAACACTCTTTGCAGTCAGAATAACAATTTAACAATGTGTACAAGACAAGACAACATTAATATTTACATACATCACTATTGTTGATCTGACTAATATTTACAGCAACTTAGAAACTTTAAGAAGTGGAAAAGCATTGCTGAACTAATTACAAAAGCTAGGAGTGCATGTATAAAAAAGTAGTGATTTTTCAGCTGGATGAATGTGAACACGGAACAATATATGATCACAGACATAGAGCCATCAGTCTAGAAGTATGTACACTCCAATAAAACCATTACAATAAGTGAATGTCTCTTTCCTCATCATTTTAAAAATTAGTTTTAATTATTATTTTTAATTCTACATGATGAAGACCGAAGTAAATGTTCAAAAGAAGCTGGCTCGTGTGTTCTAATGTTGCCTCACACCTCCAGTGCTGTGGGCTCAAAGCTGGCTCTCCACAGTGTATGTGTGTGTGTGTGTGTGTTGAAAAAGTAAAGAGTAACCAGGGACCGTGCCATGCACAGACCTAGAATACAGTTTGTAAAATCATCAATAAATTTGTTAGACGTCCAAATGAATAAATTCAATTACAGTCACTGAATCCAAATGAACATCTAATTGAAACCTATACATATAGTCATAATATGATCATAATGACAAAGTTATTGGTAATTTTTTTTTGAGGTTGATAAGACAATTTTCATTGATTGAAAAAATGAAAGAAATTAAAAGAACAGAAAACAAAAGAAAGAAAAGAGTAAACCCATTTTGTGTTAGGGTTCAGTGGTGTTGCTTCCGCCACTTAGACGGAAAAGCATCACATTTCAAGATGGCGACCCCCTATGTGACAGATGAATCTGGTAAAACTGGAGCACTCATTTTTGGATCTGTAACAATATTTTGAGTTATTTCATCGGTTATTTTTGTATGCATAATAATTGTGATGGATTGTTTTATTGCACGCATAAATAATACACTTTCTTGAGTTTTTTGGAAAAACATCGTTATTTGGGAACCTGATATGCTAGGTAGCTAAAAAATTAAGATCAGAGATGGCTTATTAACGAGATAACAGTAGTAGCAATATTCATAAATATCTTAACCACGAAAATGACTCAACACAGTAGATATGAAGAAAAAACGTAATAGTATTTAGTCGCATAGTTTGCCTTTTGACAGCCGTGCTAGCTGAGTGAAGTGTAATATAGAATATATTCTGTTCTGTCAAGTGCTACCCAGTGCTTTTGTTTCCCGCTGCCAACAGCCAACGAAGTACCCTGCGATCACTGGATAGGTGACTGTAGGAATATACTGTTTAATTTGCTTTATTTAATCAGTATGATGCATTCATTTTTAAGTCGTCCTATGGTTACTTGTACATTTCAACTTTCCTAACTGCCGAGGGTTTACAAATACGAACACCAGCAGTTCACATTTTGGGGGGATGTAACCAGCCTTTGGAGGGCTTGGCAGGTATTCGTCTAACCCCTTATACAACTTTACAGAATAGGGCATTTTCACGAGATTTCGGAGGACTGCCGTACTTATTAATGTTACCGTAATTTCGAAAACTGCGCCATTTTGGATGCATCCAGACGTGCCCCTAAGTACTCTTGGGGCGTTATGCACGTCGGCGGGAAGGCACTGACAATGCACCGGGTCTTCCCAGGATATGTTATGTCTTACCTTTGTGTAAAAGCCTGATTCCAACAGTTATAGCACTTTTGATAGCTCACCTGTATTTATTGCTGGTGAGTTTGTATTAGTTTAAAACTAGTTAGTGCAATGCAAATTATTTTCACAAAATTGAACTACCTGTTGGTTGGCTTACCACATTTAATGTATGTGGAGAGGCAAATTAATTTTTAGGCGATGAACTGGTAGGGAATTTAATTATTGATGGCTGCAATTTCCCTTTATAAAATCGAACGCTAACACACACACACACACACACACACACACACACATTGATGTATTGCATTCATAGTTGTAAAGAGGGTGATTCCACATAAACTTATTTTTTTTTGGTTTGTTCCCTCATGCTTTTTCGTTTCTCAGGAAAATATATTGCTGCAACGCAGCGGCCAGACGGCACCTGGCGAAAACCCAGGCGAGTGAAGGAAGGCTATGTTCCACAGGAAGAGGTGCCTGTGTAAGCACAAACTGAGATCACCGAGACATAATTTTGCAGAATGTTATAGTATTTTAATGTATATGTAAGGACAGTATTATGTGTTTTCCATTTGCAGCTATGAGAACAAATATGTTAAATTCTTCAAAAGCAAGCCAGACCTTCCACCAGGCATGGACCCTGAGCATGCAGCACAGGCACGACAACAGCACCAGCAGGGGGCGCTGGTTACATCGGGTGGTGGAGAGAGCGACACATCAGGGCTCTCGAAGACTGCAAAGCGCAACCTGAAGCGCAAGGAAAAGCGAAAACAGCAGCAGCAGCATAACCAAGCGCAGGATGGCCATACCAGTGTAGAAGAAGGGATAGAGATGCTCAGCAGTGATGTGGAGAAGGTTGCCATTGGGGGGAAAGCAGGGGGCCAAAAAACAGCTCTGCAGCAGGACGGCGCACTGCCTCGGGCTGTGTTGCAGGAAGCTGCGTCTCAGGAGTCCGCATCACAGGAGGCCACCCTGGCAACGCAGGCCGAAAAAGCCAAGAAGATCAAAAACCTGCGGAAGAAGCTACGCCAAGTAGAAGAGCTGCAGCAGAAACTGGACTCCGGGGAGATCAAGCAGCTGACCAAGGAGCAGGTGGAGAAGCTGGGAAGGGCTCAGGCCCTGCAGGCAGAGCTGACGGAGCTGGAGAAGGAGGCGTAAGCCTGGGATTCCCTGTGGGGAGGGACAGAGGAGGCGGCCGGAAGGAGCTGAGGCACTGTCAAGAATATAAACATCCAGCTACTCATAGTGACTTGACTAGCTGTGTGTGAAGAGCATTTCAGCCTGGACATTACAGAAACTGCTGTTTTCAGCCAAACAAATAATATAAAAAAAAAAACAACATAATATAAAGTATTAAGTGAACACGAACCTGAAAAGTCATACTTGCAGTTAATGTGACTAGTGTACTTTTTCATAACAAAATGTTTTGTTATTTCAAATATGCTGTTTTAGACTAACTGTTAGTAGACCTGACATTACTGAGCCATTCCGTTTAAAACACAGTTCAGGCTGTAAATTTGCTGGTTTTTCTGTTGTGTTCAAGGTCTTTGTCCCTCCTGTAACTACCAGGTATTAATGGCGTTATTTGTAAATTTCTCACTGTTGTTGAAATAATGGTTACAAAGTGTTGCAATACACATTCTTTTGAGTTTCTGACATTGTCCTGGGTGTGGGGGGGGTCTCAGCCTGATGTGGGAACATGCAAAGGTGAGGTAAGGGCCAGCTGTATAGCCATGAAATCACATGATACACTAAGTAACAGAATTCAGGTGGACAGGAGCTCTCCTAGAGGACATATGTATTAGTAGGGGACAGCATTTCTGTTTATAGATGTTTATTGTAAGTGGATATGGATGTATAGGAATTTATAAACTGTATTTTCAGTTTTCTTTATTTGCTCCTGATTACAGTCTATCTTGGTGTGTGCTCCTGGTAAAAACCAACTTGGAATAAGAAAAGTTGTGCACTTAAAACCAGATGCTGCATTCACATTTGACAATTTAGGCTATTATGTTCACATATAGCAGTATCTGGAAAGTTACCACATTGTACCACATTGCTGAATGGGAGAAGTGAACGCTCCGTGGAACAAGACCTGTGATTTCAGCAGGACTAGTATGTTAAGGTGTGGTTTATGTGGTTCCCACAGTATATGTTTATATTCTAGACAGATAGAGAATTATGTGTAAAGTGGGTTGGGAATTGAGGGCTGGGTTTTTGAAATGTCTGGTCTGGGTGTAGAAAAGTTAATAAAAGTTCTGCAGTTTTGTAAAGAAAATTGAATTTATGAAGTGTGTCATTTTTTTGTCGTTGCCATCGTAACGGTTCACTCCAGTATAGCAGTTACTAAACATCAACGCTTCATTGATCTGCTTATATGAAAGATGTCAGTTTCTGTTGTTGCAGTTCTTCAAGGCATAGTAGCTAGCTGCCTTTTCCTCATTTGTGGGGACATGTTTGCAGTTTCCAGTGCTGCCCTCTAGAGAGAGTTGTGGAACTTATAGGTCAGGACAGAAAAATGATTAGATGTCTTGAAGTGGGCCGGATCAGCCTTTGTTTCTGAAGGGCCATGTTGTGTGTGTGTTTTCATTCCACTAATTCTTCCTGCTTACTCATTTTTATTTCACAGCAAGTGGTTCACTTCTTAAAAAAATTAATTTTCTGAACAATGAAGCAGACATACTTTTCAGCAGAGGTATTTTGTAATTGGTTATGCACAGCCATATCTTTTACACAATTTCCAAAGTATAAGTAGATTTATTAGTCCAATGATAAGTGTAACGTTTTCTTTGAGCACTGGCAAAGTCTTGAGTCGCTTTGAATTTAAAAACATAAGTCAGTCTAAGATTTGAAACACATCTTCAGATATTTTGATAGACAATCTTCAGCTTTTTCTGTAATGCATATTTCAAAAATACACAAGGTAACAACAGTCTGGTGATGTACTTATTTACACTAAGTTCATGAGCAGAATCAATGTAGTTTTTCTTGTGCATCTAACTTTTGCAGTTTGTGAAGTGGTATATAGGGGCAAAAAATGGCACAGAAAGCACTGGTAAGAATTAATATCAATTATGTTTGAAAAATGTGATATAATATATATATATATATATACACACACACACACACACACCCGGAAAGTTACCACATATTTGCAATAACATTAACATTGCAAAAAACAGTGCTGCTCTCAAAGTTGGAGGATCTGGAACCCATCCAAAGTTTTGCATGGCAATAAATTGTGGTTGAGAATGATGTGTTTGGACACGGTGCTGACTAAATACAAAGGGTTTGATGTGACAGACGCTGAGCGTGTAATGAAACAAATTACTTCCTGTCATCATTATTACTGTAACATTAGTTAAAAATGATGGAAATGTGTGTGACGAGAACATCACTGGCTTTATATTGTGAACGTGCCAATTTGTGAAATGACCTCACACTCCAAAGTGGCTCCAGGTTTTGTGCTTGGGACTTCTGTTGGAGTATTATACAGATACAGGTTGCCAGGAGGTTGTTTTTATGCCTTGATGTAACTGATCACTGCTCAATAGCACAATTGCACTGATTCATTGGGTGGGCCTAGCTTCTCTGGGATTGACTGTCATACCAAGCAAATATGATGAATTAAACATGTTGGCTACAAGGAGTGTATTTGTATTGTCCTCTATTCTGGGAGCACTGTCTGTGATATGAATCAGGCTTATGAGGAATCGTAGTCACTCTACTGTAAGTATAAATGTTGGATGACTCAGAAGAGCCACATTACTGTATTGTCCTTAACTGTGTACCTTTCAGCCAGAGCACATCCGGATATGTGTCAAAATGATCATTTGTAGATTCTTCCCCTAAGTTTGACGCACATGCGAGTGTAAACCACATAGTTGATGTAGTTTCTTCTCTGATGACTTAATAAGGAGGAGGACTAGGGCTGTGGCCTGGCTCTTCCCTGCCCTGACGCCCCCTGACCTTGCTTTAATCTCAGTGGATGCAGACAAGGACGATGTCCCTTGCAGACCTCCCACATCCCGTTTGCTTGCCCACAACTGAGGCGTTGCATGTTCCTCCGAGGCATGCATGCAGGCTTGCAGCTGCTTGCAGTGAAACCCCATGCGTATTTTGTACAGTTTTGCTTCAGAGCCCTGCCGTGCACCCCACCCCCTGCCCTCCACCCCCATGCTTCCTCACTTAGCCATGCCCCAGGTTGCGTAACTCGCCGGAAGAAACCAAACGAATCTTACCACAAAAATCCACATGAATATAGAGTAGTACTTTGTGGTAACACAAGGATGTTGACACCTCCCTGTTATACAGTAGCTGCGCCACTTCTGATTGTGCTGAATAGACCAATCATGTGAAGCAATAAGTATAATGCAATGCAGACAAGCACATTAAACTGCAAAACGTTCAGAGAGGCTGACAAATGGATATGCTGTAATTCAATTTTCAAAGCAGAAGCAAGGCAATTTCCTATTTTTGTGGTTGTTTGTGTTATATATACAGTTTGTCAGAAATCAAATATCTCTATTAATTTTCAGAGATGGAATATGGGAGTTGATGTCAACAAACGTATTCTACTTAAAGTATTTTAGGACAAATTGGAGATAATCTTAGTGAAACTGTAGACCCATATATAAGGTGCATTAAAATTCAATCTATAAAAAAACATTGTTTTCCATTATAACATTAAGCTACAGCAATCACAAAACAGCCTTGGGGTAGTTAGCTTTCTCAGTGACAAGTAAGTGTTCAAATGCTTAAAAAAATAGATTTTGCATTAAATTTTGAAATGCCAAAAGTCTTTTCTGACTAGGTCTTTATTCGCAATTATAATTTTATACATCACTGCATATTATGTCACAAGTTTTATTTTGTCTAGTTTTAGGTACTATCATCACCTCATTTAAACAATATTGCACTTTTTTGTCTTTACCTCACTTTTAAAGATTCTGATTAGATCAAATTCTAGTCAACTGGCAATTAGTCAAAATATAGGCCATTAATGAGCCTAGCACAATTCTCCTGTGACAGGGAAGAAGGAAATATTGGTTTGTCACCATGAATGTCAGCTTCTGATTACAGATGGTGTTACTGGCATGGTGTTTGTGTGTAGCTTAACCAAAGACATCAATAAATAACTGAATTCCTGGAGCTCTCGCTTCCTACCACAGTCAAAGGCATGTTGTTATGATGAAGTGGAAGCAGTAAATTACTCCTACAGTGAATTACTGGAGGTCCCTCTGCATGGTTTAGTGTTTACACCCTACCCTTTTTGGGATAGGCTAGTGCATGCAGATGCTTCCTCCTCTTGTTCTAGCTTTTATGTAAAGAAATAACACAAACATGACATGAACGTATTATATATCGTGTGTCGTATGATAGTAGCTATTGTTGTTGCATGGAGAATTAACACTTAAAGTCCCTTTCAAATTCCATAAAACAGACTGCAAATCAAGAATTTGTTTTGAATTTAAGGCGTGACCCTACCATAATAAAATATTACGAAGAAATCCTAACCACTAAAATAAATTCTTTTGCGTGTACCTTAAATTACCTTTTACAATAAGAGAGCTGATGTCATTTTAAAAATTTAATTAATGCAATTAAAGCTACACCAAGTAGCCCATATATTTTTTTCCCCTTTTTTTGTAATTTGTTGAGTTAATAACGTCTGTTTATGCAAGCAGAGCAGGATATTAAAAATAACTGAAGTTCTCATGGCGGCTGCATGTGGGATTTTGCAAGAGGAGAGGGCAGCTGTGTGACAGGGCGTGAGGTCTGAAGGATGGAAGGGCAGACTGTGTGACAGGGCGTGAGGTCTGAAGGATGGAAGGGCAGACTGTGGAAGGCACTGGGTGGCAGTTGGTTGCCTTCGATTATAAAGTCAGTTTAGACCAACCTCTCTGTGGATAGGTCTCTGAGGAGACATAAGTGGCACACTGTCTCACTAGAATGTATAAATAAGTGGCACTCCGTCTCGTCAGAGGGTATAAATACAACGTGCAAACCATCATGACAATAAGAAGAAAGGAAGCAAGAGGAAAGGTTATCAAGTAGAATGAGTTTGGGGGCAAATAGACCATAAAAGTGTTGCTGTACAAAGGCCTAAAAAGCAACAGTGTGTGATCGTACACACAAGCTGTATTTCTGTGGAGTGCTTTGAAAGCTCTTAGTTCTGTGGAAAATAAACAAGTGTCAGAGGGGACAGTGTGTCTGAGGAAACGCAGTGATAATGGGACTTCTATGGGCAGCGCTGTTATTCTCCAGTGCGCTGGGTACGCTGTCCGCTGTCGTAGGCAGAAGCGAACTCCTGGAAGCCGTGGTAAGGATGAAAAATGCTATGCAAATGATATCTACCAGCTGCACTCCTATAGCAATCTCTTCATCACTCTAATCACCTCTTTTATGAATGCTTGACTGCTACCTCTGTCAGCCTGCTGTCCTTGTTTAATAATGCCTGTCTGAGATCACCTTTACCTGATTTATTTGTGCATGCTTTACTGTACCGTGTGTATGTCAATGCCTGTTCATACAAAGATATGCATTAAAGAAGGTTTAAAGCACCGGCACAAACTGTGTACTAAACAGCACTTCCTTGCAGTGTCAGCACAACTTTAGTCCTTCATTTTCCATCTGTAGCCCTGCTGACAAGATTCTTTAGCACTTGCCATTGAGCCAACAGCAGCAACTGTGACATTAAAAAGCATACAGAGTTACAAATCGGCAGCAACAGAGTCAGTTTTCATGGAAGAATGTTGGAATTCTTTCTTATGATACACTATTGTGTTTTGTTTTGGAATGGGATTTAGATTAAGAAGCCTGGCTGTTTTTGTAGCCAAGAGCTTTTGGAGAGCAGGACTGTGTGGCTTTCACCACTTACTGTTAACGAACACAGTATGTGCCAGCTAATATGACGCAGAAATGAAGCCTCACCAGCTCCACCATAGACCTGCCTTCTAAATTAACTACAGCACTCCATTAGCAATGGATACACCTTTTCCATTCATGTTTCTTGGCAACCAGAGTAGAAAAGAAGTTGTAATGTGATGATAAAATGAGGGGCCCAAAAAGTGGTGTAAGACTCATCATGTGACAGCTCTCATTTATGCCAACGCTTTCCAGGATTACCTGAAGCATTATGGGTACCTGCAGATCACACTGGACCCAAAAGGCCAGGGCTATGGACCAGAGGACATCAAAGAGGCACTCAGGTAGACAGCAGGTTTGCACTAACAAGATAACTACTAGATGACTAAAGTTCGAGTTAATCTGAACATTACATTTTTTTAAATTTATTTTTTTACCTCACCTAACATAATGCATGTTGGGTGCTTTTTGTGGTTTTTACTTCTGGGACTAACGTGGCTTTCCCAAATCCTTAAAAAATAGGCTTTCCTTCCATATTAAAACACTACATGGTCTTAACTGTTTCAATTATGTTACTCCAGTGTCTAGTATAAGGGCAAAACTTGATTATTTAAGATGAATATTAGGAATAAAGTTCAAAATCACACAAACTGCATGAATGCATTTTACACAGTGTGGAAAAGAGTAAGGGGCAAAGGGAGAAAAACAATTTGCCACAAGGGCATGTGGAAAATAGCTTTAGCTTTTACAGATGCCTCATTCATCTGTTCATTGCTGGCAACACTGGGATAACTCAGGTATTCTCTCCATTCTGGCTGTTGACCTTGGAAATTATGACCTTTTCTTATGCCTGGATCTCTACTTTAGGTTTGTGAAGAAGTCTTATCTATATGCATAGTGGTTTATTTCAGGAAGAACTTTACTGGTTTAATATATAAAAAAAAAATGAGCAGCATGGTACATTCCTGATTTGGTATTTACTTAAATTTCATTATGCATTATCCTCAAAACGAGGTGCATAAATTAAATGGCAAAAAATGTGTGAAAAGGGCTATAGTTGATAGCCATCTTAATATCATAAATATTAACTAATTTCACCTTACAATGCCAACTGATTTCTCAGGCCCTCATAGTGTATATTTTTTAAAAAGGTAAAGAGAGCACTGAAATTCTGTAAAATGAAGGTGATGCCCTGACTGTTTGCAGTTTACTTTATGCAGTTTTTCCTCAGTTTGCTGTTTTTCAGTGCTGACACTTTTCTGTGATTCCAATAAAAACCCCTTGTCTGTGACTACTTCACATTTCACCCATCTTTTTCTCTAGGGTCTTCTCTCATTATATCACACAGGCAGGTGAATGCAACCTAACTCCTGGGTTTGTCAAAGAAAACTAAAGAGGAAGGTTAATGCTCTCCAGATTGGCGGATTGCTGTAGTGCTCACGATTCACCTGTTCCAAATCCTCCTCACTCTTCTGTGCCAGGGTCTTCCAGAAAGTTACCAACCTCCGTGTTACTGGGCAAGCTGACAAGGCAACCCTAGCGATGATGAAACAGCCTCGCTGTGGCATGCAGGACTCCTTTATGCAGAAGTCACACAAGTACCGCACGATAGGTGAAGCAGCTATCATCGTTATCACACAGCCATTTAATGCAGCCATTTTAGTTTGTAAAACACTTTAATTGCTTGTTTTCCAAACCAAAGAAATGCGTATGGCAACGTAATGACACTACTTAAAACTAAAAACAACATACGACTCTGCATTGTTACTCGACGATGGATAGTTGAGAAACGTCCGAAAGTGATTTTCTAGTATTTGTGTCTTGCAGGTCGTTGGCGGAAGAAAAACCTGACCTACCGTTTATTTAATTATACCCCCGACATGGGCCTGACTGGAACACAGGCCGCCGTACGGGCTGGCTTTAAATATTGGAGCAGCGTCTCCCCGCTGACTTTTCAAGAGGTGTCTGAAGGCAAGGCTGACATCAAGATCTCCTTCCACAAAAAAGAGGGTTGTCCCGCTCCCTTCGATGGGCCTGGTGAGAATCCCTCATTCCTGAAGAGGCGGCGTGCAGTGTTGTGTGCTGAACACCCTTCACACTTTCTCCTCGACTCCTCAGGTGGGGTGCTGGCCCATGCAGATGCCCCAGAGTCTGGTATCGTACATTTTGATGAGAGTGAGTTCTGGACAGAGGGGAAGAATGATGGCACGAATCTGCGCATTGTGGCTGCGCATGAGATTGGCCATGCCTTGGGTCTGGGCCACTCGCAGTACAGTAGTGCTCTCATGGGTCCCGTCTACAACGGATACCATAGCAACTTCCAGCTGCATGCCGACGACGTGCGAGGCATCCAGGCTCTTTATGGTGAGAACAGAACTGGCGTCTCATTACTTCTAACCGTGCTTTGCGACAGAACACTAAAGTCTGCACAACTTTATGCATATGTATGACCAAAGGTGAATATGCGGGGAAGTGTAAAAATGCAACAGGCCTCATAGACATCTGTATGAGGCTTGCTGTTTCCTGTAAGGCAAGCCAGTGACTGGCACGTCAAACTCCCCATCCCAACCATCAGGACGAAAGGAGGATCCGCCAGACCCCTGCACAGCCAGCCTAGATGCTATAATGCTAGGTATGCAAACAGTCTCTGCTTTAACTTATCTTGGCATCTTTGGAAAAAAATAAAATAAAGTGATCAATTTGTAAAGAATCGCACAAAAGAATGGTTATTGTGCTACACAGAATCAGCCCCCCCCCCCAAAACTGTGTGGTCATGAAATTTGTGTTTTGTGCACCTGCACAAGTTTGTTGAATCATTCCATTACTGTGTTCTGGAGTCTTAACGTTGCTGTTAATTTTCTTCATCTGCAAAGGACCGTTAAGAAAGACGTACGCATTCAGCGGCGAGTATGTGTGGTCGGTATCAGACAAAGGGTACAACAGTCCTGCCAAAATCGGTACGCTATGGAGAGGTCAGCCTGGGAACCTTGATGCTGCCGTTTATTCACAAAAAACTGGCAAGACCTACTTCCTAAAAGGCAAGTGCACATTCCCCAGCCTCGCTGCATATGTTCAGATCTCATACATGACAACTTACTTAGCCACAGAGGAGTGCCATACAAAACCTCACGCATGTCATGACAATGTCATGTCATGACACACTCTTCCAGTGTTGATTGTATGTTCTCCTAAATCCACCATCTTGTTCTCCCTGCTGTTCTAAAACTCTGACTCAGGTGACAAAGTGTGGAGGTACACCAGCTTCAGACTTGATGGTGGCTTTCCGAAAAAACTGGCAAAGATTCCTCCCAACATTGATGCCGCCTTGTATCTCGATGCGACCAAGAAACTGGTCTTCTTTAAGGTAGAACAAAGGACCGATCCCCTGTAGGGTACATGGCACAGTTACTGTCTCTGTGTACCAGTACACATACACCCAATAGCCATATCATCGATACAATATTGTTCATTAGTATATCTGACCTCACAGAGCCGTGCTCATTACACATCTGACAAATAATGGCAGAATATTGCAGACCAAATATGGTGAATTGTAATTTAGTGAAAGTAGGCCTAAACAGCAGGCAATTAATATCCTTATAAACAAATCAGTAGCACAGACTTAACCTGGTTCCCCTCTTCGCCGATAGGGCTCTGAGCACTGGCAGTGGGATGAACTGGACAGCACGAGCCTTAACAAATATCCCAGGCCCACCTCCCAGCTCTTCAGAGGTGTACCTCCAAACCCCAGCGCTGCCTTCACCTGGACCAATGGCAAAATCTACTTCTTCAAGGGGGATAACTACTGGCGTGTTGGAAACCAGCTGGTAACGGAAAGCGGATACCCACTTAGCACACGGGAGCATTGGATGCAGTGTGACGACTAGGTCACGGGACAGCAACATGGGTGTCATGGGGGGGAGGCGGATATCATACTCACAGCAAACACTTCAGTCATGGTAATGGGAAAAGGCAGCAGAGAAACTTGTATGTGGACCACAATGTAATCTCAGTGCATTTCACAGAAGACAAAAAAGGATCTTGAAAACTTATAGAATAAAAAAGCAGCCAACACCAGTGTAATTTGTCACTTTGGAGAGCATTACAAGGCAGCGATCACACACCTACAAACGCGTACACCTGCTGAGGTCAGCTTGTCATCAGCACGGCTGATGAGCGCGTGAAGTGCGTGCGATGGGTGGGTGTGAACGAAAGCAGGGAGCTAATCGTTGCGTGCATTGCTCGGGCTCCGCCCTGGATGGAAAGTGAGTGTGACGCAGCTAGCAGAAGACAAAGCACTAGTAGCAGCAGTTAGGTCAGGGCACGCAAGGCTCACTCTGTACGCACAACGCTGTCCTGCGTGCTACATTTACATATGTCAATGACGTGCTGTAATTCCATTTAAAAAAAAAAAGTGCTCTGTAAATACACAAGCCCAAATGTCTATTTACAGTTACCTCAGGGATTAAATACTACAAGCCATTCTTGCAGTTGAAGTGTAACAATAACAAAGCACATTTGGCCAATTAGAGGTAAAAACAAACAAGGAATGTGAGAGAATGGTACCTCTAAGCTAAATGTGCATTAGCAACATCACTACTGCGCAAAAGCCGGTGAGTCTAGCTTTAGGCCAGGAGTCTCCTGATTGGCTGAGTTTCATTACAATCAGAGCTGGGATTCACAAGCCAAAAATGGCAAGCGTCTGGCGTACTACCATTAAGGCAATGAAGTTAGCTGTCATCTTGGAAAATAACATTTATGCATGTTAACCCTTTTGTGCTGAATTGCCATAATGCATAAAGATGAAGAATTAAAGCAAGAAAATAAATTATAAATGAATTGTCCTTTAATGTACTCTTTGAAACTTGAGTTACCTGTTATTCCAGCAGTCCCGAAAACAGGTCCTCCAAACCCAGGTGTGGCCACTGTTGTCACATCATTTGGAACATATAAACAGAACCCTGCCTGGGAAATTTCACTATCACACAAAAGCAAAAACAGAATACTTGTTGCTAGGTAACCGGTGAAGAAAGGCAATTAGTTCCTTAAAAAAAAAAGGCAAGTGCTTTTCCCTTTTATAAAACATTTTTCTTTTTATTGTTATCTGGTCAAGAAATTGGACAAGTGACAGAACTGTTTCAGGCTGAAAAAGGGTACAACCCTTTATATACCATTTGTAAATTTGTGATTGGAAAATGACTGAAATAGCATCAGTTTCTTTTGAAAAAATAAAAGGAAACTTTAGCTTGTAAAATGAAATCAAACCCTAATCACAAACTAAATCCTCTCTATGAAGACATGCTGAAATAAGGGTCTCAGTAAAAAGACCCACAATGTGTGTTAGGAAACTGGAAAAAATACCTACCACAAAACTATCATCGTTAACAGATCAGTTTCTCCTTTGTGGTGATCCACAATGGTTTTGCAGCTAATTTAATATTAAGTCTTGGCCTCTTTCACAGTGTCAATATAATACTTATAATGCATTCAAATTACTTTTCAGCAAAAACATTATGACAGGAGTAGATGATGTTCTGATGACATTTATGACCATTTTCCTCTAACTCCAAAATCAGCTTCTGTATTCCTACTAAATTTTTCAAGCTTATCTGGAACGGTGGGAAGAGCATCTTTCATTTTTCCCTTGACAAACCGAATATCACGACTCAATGTATAAAATGTTTGGTGGAAAATAAGTCAGAGCAGCTTTATGGCTCCATTTCCTGTCCAGGTTTCCACAGCCGTACTTGGACAAACAGCATCATGCTGATGAATAACAGGTTTCACTGTAAAAATGGGCACCTCATACGAAACTGACTGCTGTGCACTTCCAGCGACGTGATGTGCCTAGCAGGAGCAGTCGGAGACAACGTGACATCGTCCGATTCCAGCACAGCCAGTGAGGTGAAGCAGTTTCTCCTCGTCAGACCCGAACAATGGGGCCAGCGGCTGTCAGGGGCACGGTGGAGCCTGTTTCAAAGTCGCACTCCATCATGGTGTGGTTGGTGACACCCAGACTGCTCAGAGACGTGCCCGTACCCATCTGGCGCTCTCGAAGGCTCTGCAGGTAGCTCTGGGGAAAAAAAAGATGGGGTGGGAGGGAAACAAGGCGGAACGTGAATCATTAGGGTCAGTGCTCACTTCAAAAATGTTTGGGAAAATTCACACTGTAACCCTGACACACAAGTACGAACACTAGCCCCTGATGGTACTTTCCATAGAGTACCTAATGCCAAAACTGGCACAGACACATAAACAATAACTCAGGCGTCTCCTGTTGCTGGTTCAATCACTACTCCAAGTTGTGACTCACAAAACAGTATGTCAGTAAGACAAACAACACAGAGAAACAGCGCAACAGAGAATATTTGTCATATATCTCAATGTCAAATATTAAGTGTTGATAAGACTGTAAACCACTTAGAGCAGGTACTGAGACTCACTGGTGCTAGGATGTCTCCAGTGTAGCGCTTGATGGGCGTGGCCTGACGCCGATAGGTGGCCACATGACCTGCTCCTTGCTGCCTCTTCTTGGCGTCCCTTTGCCGGATCCTCATTAGCTGGACCTTCTTCTTCCTTCGGCTCATGACAACTTAGGAGTGTCAGAAACGCAGACATGTCAGTTTCCACGTCTTCAGAAACGGCCGTTATCCACAGGAAGTAAACCGGACTCCTACTATAGCGAATCACTCTATGGAAAACATTAGCTTAAGTGACATGGCGTGACTCACCCTCTGTGTGGGAGAATCCCTCGGCTGTGAGCTTCCACTGCACCAGCATGCCCATGAGGCTGAGGCAGGGCCAGATGCCCAGGATAACCCAGCTGTACCAGCAAAGGGGTGTGGGCGGTGCCAGACGCAAGCAGTCATACACGTGAGAGGCCAGTGCAAACATCTCCACAAAGTAGTCGGCACACACGGTCACCACGGCCGCACCAAAGATAGACGTGGAGAGTACAGTGAGTGCTTTCTGCCACTGCAGGGCCAGTACTGCACACAGCACGCCTGTGCCTAGCAGCGCCCCCAGGGGAACCCATACTGTGCTGGGTACGTAGAAGAGGCTTGTGACCACCAGGGCGGCGATGGCGAGCAGGAGCCCCAGCAATAAGCCGGTCATAAAGAGACCGACGCTCCGCACCAGCATGGTGACCAAGCCGCACAGCAGGCCAATTCCCAGGCCGATGCCGGCGCTCACCTCCACGCTCAGCTGCGTGTCCAGCACACGCTCCCTGTGGCACAGCAGGAAGATGACCACCGAGCCGAACATCAGACCTGACAAGAACATGACGGCTTTGAAGCAGCGGTAGCCTGAGATAGGAAAGAGAACAGAGTAGTTTGCAGGGCAGGAACATTGCTCCTGTATTTATCAACAAGTTATGAAAGAACAGACAACAAATGCATAAAATGTGTAATTCAACAGACAAACACCAGGTGGCAGGAGAGACTATCATAGAGAATATATTGTACATAAACAGACAGCACTTCAAAATCCAGACATTTCTTAATCTCAAACTTCAAAACGTCTGATGAACAGAGTTCAAGAAGCCATTGCCTTTCTATTAAGTTGAATACATGTAGAGACAAAAACCAGCCAGAGTAAGCACTATCTATCTACATGTACCAACTGTACACTGCATAGCTGCTGGCCTAAGTGGCATTCAGTCAAACAGGTGACGACATCTGTGGACCCTGGAGCTGAAAGCTCATTTGGAGCAGGGGGCAGTTCAGGATTTCCATCTGCTTCCCCCAGCTGGCAGAAGGAGAGCTAATCTCCTTAATTGGCAGGGATATTTCAACCTGCTCTCCTGGCCCAGCAGGCCTGATCCTATTTAACGCAGCTCATTGAGGGACTCAGGTGGGCCACTGACACTTTAAGATAAGGACTGTGCTGACCAGTGGATTAGAAAAAAGCACAGCTGATTGCTGACATATACAAATCAGCTCTTTTCTTCACAAGACGCCACGAGCTTCTGCCAACTCTTACCAAAGAAGCAGTAGATGATGCCAAACAGAAAGCACATAGAGCATATGACGGCAGGGATGACCTCGTAGTTCCGCTCAATCTCCAAAGTGCATGTGTCCACCTCAGCCATGCTGGGCTCCGTCCCATCCAGGATCGGCAAAGAGGGGTCTGACATTTTTAAGGGTGAGACTCAGTAGAACTATGGCTGGGTTGGCTGGTGCTGTCGGTAGATTATGGTCATGAGAACATTCTCAGCCCCAAATCTGCAAAAAGACAAAGAAATATGGCTTTCATGACAGATGCAGTCAGAGCAAACACCACCCCATGCATCTGCATTCCATCGCTGCTGCAAAGGAAAACGAGCTTTAGTCTTTAAGGCTTCCCATCTGCTGACGTTGACCAGACAGCCTTAGTAAAATCCTGCAGTAGCCATGTGGGAGGTCTCCAGTACGTTTCAGCAGCACTACAGGGAAGTGTCAGGTTTGACGGGTGGGTGTTCAGCATTTCCTCAGCACGCCTGGGTGCAAGCATGGGCCTCAGTGGGCGTGGCTTTAGGATACATATGCGACTGAGAATTCACACCATTTGTCATTCCCACTCCCAGTCTAAGTGTTTCTAAGTTTCCTCCTTTAAGTCAAGGAGGGTGGCCTGCTGGATAGTGCCTGTTTCACAGAGCGGGGTTTTGGCTCCGAGGTGCTCATAGAAATGTCAGTCCCAGAGGTGATGTTCATCCCTGAGGACTGGGTGGGGCCACAAGGCGTGGTCACAGTGCTCCTGCTCGCCCTCTTAGTGCCAACAGAGAAAAACAGGCGCCATGCAGACTGCAAGCCCCAAACTGATTGCTCGCTTGTGACATTAGCTGATATGCTAACAGAGGAGAAACATGCACAGCTGTGGGGAGCTGGCATGGCTAATGAACACAGACACAGTGCATCTCCCCTGGTCACACAGGCAGACAGATGGACAACCAGAGACTGCTGGAGATCAGGGTGCTGCCCTTTTCCATTACTAATGATCTGGTCACTTCATATTTTAACGCTAATGCTCTCCAGTGTGATACAACTCAAGGGTTTGGGCAGCTACTTGAGCTCCAGCTCCATTTGTTAAAGTGACTATACTGTGTTTATGAGCAGTACTTTAAGCAGCAAGTAAATTCACAGAAGCTGTTATCTTGGAAGTACCCAGCTAGTGCATGTGAATTGAAACTTCCTAATTTGGCCTAGTAAGGGGCTTCACTGTGTGTGCTTATAATTGTTTATACTCACAACCCACCCCCCACCAGCTGCAGTCTGATTTCAGTCCACATGTTTTACAGACAGGGGCCAGATCAGACCCAGGCCCACTTTTTCCTCTGGACCGAGACACAGCCGGCCTGTGCACTCTGCCCATGATTTGAGGTGGAAAGAATGAGGGCTCTCTGGAAACTGTCCTGAGAGCCGCTGGTTTGCCCATTCTCATTACAGATCAGGTCTCTTTATAGGGCAGCCTTATGCCTTGATAAAATGGTGCCAATTCACTGATGTTAGTTTTTTGTCTTAAGCCATAAATACATGCAGTGTTTCTCCAAGGAAACTTTATATTCATTGTCTTAAAGATTAGTATACTAAACTGGATTTACCATTTCAAGATCATCGTAAAGTTGTCCCTCCCCAAAATCAAAAAGCATATGTTCAAATATTAACAGATCTCCAGTGATTCAAGCTTTCAAACAATTTAAAGCTCAGCCTCATTAGCTGACATTTCAGCACAATATATGTGCAGAATATGAATAAATAATAATATCCCTCAAAAACTATGTGATGTATCAAACAGTAACAATAATAGACTTATAAAATACTACAAAGGTAAGAGCTTGATTGAATGGATATATTTGCTATTATTACTTAGAATTGCTTCAAAGGCTGACAGCTACTCTAGATGCTGGCTGAAGAAGATAAGTGCACTTTGTGTGGTGTTTTCCTCCCTCACTCACTCACAGTGGCTGTAGTCTATACCAACACAAAGAGCTACGGTCTGGCTGCAGTGTATGCTGGATACTCCAAACTGGACTACAGTATGAGGAGTGGGGAAAAAAGAGGAAAAGGTACATCGTGGCAGCAAATGATTGACCTGTAGGCTTGGACTGGGTGATGGTACATTACTCCTACTCAAAATGTATATCAACGAGAAACAGGATAATGTTTCTACTCTGCAATCACAATGTTCTAATCCTCCGTCCCTCAGATTTCCCACAAAGCAGCTCACAACGCCTCGGCTCCGTTACTCATGTCAGATTCCATTCGGCACTTCCTGCATCCCATCAAGAAGACGCCTTTGTTGAGCCACTCCTCTCTCCCCATCTTATGATAACGATGTGGCACAGCTGACAAAGAGGCCAAAGAAAGTGCGTGCCCCAGGGTTTCTGCATCGCTCACTGGGGTGTGTGTTTGAGGAGGGGCAGGCCATGCCGGGCTGTGGGTCACGAGGGCAAGCGCACGAGCAGAGGCATGCATGCGCGACAGCTGGATCTCAGCGTCTCTCCTCTGCTGAGCGAGAGGGACAGTTGGCACCAGGGGCATGCGAGGCAATACCACCATCCCACATGGGCTGGCATGGAGCCCGTTGCCTTACTTCCACCAGCTGGGGATCAGCTTCACCCAATTATGGCCCCTCCTCCTGACAGGCAGTCAGGGGGCCTGCTGCTGCATCCGGGCTGACGTTCTTTTAACACTGATGACACACATGTAACTGTCTTTAAAACACAAAGTCAGCCACGGAGAAAACAGTATGCAGGAGAAAGGGATTAGTAAATATTCCTAAAAATACTGACATACCAGCAACAACTCCTCAATATGGTATTAATAAAGTTTCACTGCCATGTAGCCACTCCCTTATGTAACTATTAATCTCAGCTGTGGTGAGTGTGAGCACTTGCATACTCAGTATACACAGGAGAGGTTGTTGTCTCTTTCTAGGCTTTCCTTTTCAAACAGAAGGTTGAGAGGGAAAACAGGTCAGTGAATATGCTGACCTTCACACTGAGCCTCTTTGGTGTGCTGAACAAGCACAGGATCTGATTACACCGTTAATGTATGCACACTTTCACACACGCACACTTGGAAATTTCCCACAATAACACTGCGGGTTCTCAATGCCTCACCTAAGCCCTTACGTTTTAAATCAGCAGTATTAAAAAAGCAGCTTAAAGGCAAAATCAGAACACAGTCAATAGAATGGTAATAGACAAGCATGTTCCTTCAAAACAAATACCTTACAAGTAATAATGGCATTATCCTTGACATCTATGAGAGAAAGCATCTCTTTCTAGTAAGTTTGTGATTATTCACCACAAATTTCCATGTGAAAGAAAATACTGCTAGGCATGTTACAATAATTAACCAACAACTATTGCAAATGGAAAGCACAGGCATGAGTCGTGCTCTTCATTGCTATAGCTGACGTGCCTTCATTTAGCTGTATGTGACTGGCTGGTAGAAGCATACTTCACCTGACAACTTTTTCTGTGCTTTTGTCAGTCCAAAAGCAGATTTATGCTTCACTTGGGAAGACAGCATTTGTGTTGCACAGTGCTCAGCACAGAAAAACAACAAAAACAACGTTCATGTACGAATGGTGTCCCAACTTCACTCGCTACACTATCCTGCACCCTGGAAATACAGTCAAGGATAAGACGGGGTTAAGATGATTTCTGAAGTGTTGTGCAAATTGCTCCTTTTCCACGGAACAAAAGCTCAAAGGAAAATCCAGCTTAATAGCCCCTCTGTTTATTCTGTTCATTTCGCTCCATTTACAGTCATGGACGAACGAGCAGAAACAAAAACAGAGTAAGAGACAAACAGGAGAGGGCTGGCCATCCAGCTGCGGAGAACCTCTCCACATGTGGGACAGTGGTATACGGGGGGGGGGGGGACTCTGGCGGGTGGGGGGGTGGATGGCCCTCCCCTCACGACAGACGCCCGCAAAGCTCTCCAGCTGGCACACACACTGAGATCTGAGGGCTGCTTTACAACGTGCTGCTAATCAAGTGTGTTGGCCTGAAGTCTGGTGCCCAGCGCCGCCTGCCATCGCACAGCCGACCGTGCTGACGGGAGGAAACGCTGCCTCTCATTACATTCGCAGAAGGGGCGAAAAGGAAACAGCTGAACCGCATGTAAAGGGAAATGATGAAGTATTCTATGTTTTCATGCAAGTAAGCCTAAAAGAAAAGCTATTACACTCTGTGACCACAAGACTGGCTTGAACTGGTTCAAATCAGACACTGAACTATCCTTGTCTGCACTTTTGCCCTTTCATACATATCGCACCCCTGTTCATAGCTAACTTGAGCGCTGGAACATTTTGTGGTAAGAAGATAAGCGCATGGGGGGTGTGACTGAAATTGTCTATAAAACCCTATCGGCCCATCCTTTGGGACTCTTCTGATTACTCAACTGTTAGAGTGGCATTGAAGCCTCCTTATGCAAGGAAAGAACCCCATTAACAAAGCTTTTGAATAACAACTGTCTGGTCTCCAGAAAATTTCCATAACACTGCACATTCAGTTCAGCTGCAATACAAAGCAAACATAAAAAAATGGCAAAGTTGTTAAAGCAAATGATATTAAACAAGCAACAGCTCATAACTGTTGTTGACCAGGTGTGCCTACATATGCCTTCAGTTAACCTTATGTTTTATGAACACTTCCAGCAAAATAATTATCCACAGAATTTATGCGCAATGGTATTTGATTCTACGGAACATAACTAGTTTATAATTCCAAAGGCAGTTTATGCTAAAGGCCTGCTCTATTAAACTGCCTTCAGAATTAGAAGTGATGAGATGTTTCTCCATAAATGGACTGCTATCAAGTCTGTAGCCAAATGTTTGATGGAGCCACATGTCTGTGGAATGGTTCTACAGAACCCACCGTCCAAAGAACCTCAATTCTGTGCAGGCCTTCCATGCACAGAGCCTTTCAAATAGTTTGTCATCAATAGGATGTTTTCGTAAATGACTTTTACAGTGGTTAGGGACATTAGTAGACACTTGAACACGCGATCAGGCCCTCAGTCATGGAGAACGTGCCACCTCGAGTATCATAGCTCCAGGACAATCTGGCTTTTCAATTCACACACTCACAACCTGCCTTTTATTAATCATACAGATATCAATGTTCCCTTTCACAACAGTGAAGGTTTCAAATAAAACGTTACCCTAAGCACAGAACAGCCCCGATTCCCTCTCAGTCCCGCGTCTGTGAAAAGGATTATGTAATGCTGATATTTACCCTCCTTTTTAAGAATCAGTGGTTGTTCTTAAAGCTTTCTCCTTTGTTTTAGTTTAAGGGATTAATTGCCAAAATATGGTCTTTTATATCATACACTGAAGTCTAATCTTTAGTTGGTTTAAGAATAGTCTCAAGGGACAGTATTTGACCTGATAATGTGTCGACATAACTACTGCATTACTCTACTCCTTTGGAAACGCTGTGAAAATAGCTTCTCTGAAAAGTCAGTCAGTCAATCTTCTTCCATACTGCTTCATCCTGTTAAGGGTCGTGGGGAAGCCTGGAGCCCATCCCAGGACACATAGGGCACAGGGCAGGGGACACCCAAGGCGGGGTGCCAACCCACCACGACACACACACACACACACACACTATAGGCAATTTGGAGAAACCAATCAATCAATCTAACCCGCATGTCTTTGGACTGTGGGAGGAAACCAGAGAAAACCCACCAAGCACAGGGAGAACATGCAAACTCCACACACATAGACCCAAGGTGGGAATCAAACCCCAGGCCCGGAGGTGCAATGCGACAGTGATAACCACCACACCACCTCTGAAGTCCTCAGAAAAGCAGCAAAAAAAGGTAGTGCTGATGACAAAAAACAACAAATCTACACCAATAGTGGAGATAAATGCTTCAGAATTTGTTATATGTGAACAATACTATGCATAGCAAGGGAAATTCAAGATTCAAGATCATCTGATTAGTACAGTACAAACACTATACCACCATAACCATATAACACTAGATTGTTGAAAGTTTGTTAACAAAATTGCTCATTCAGATTCACTGACTCATTTATGTTACCATTGTTGTTTCTCAGGTCAAAAAAAATTAAACTGACAAGTCTGTGGAGCCTGTTAGAACAGTTTAATGCTCTTACCAATTTGTGGAAAAAAAACTGTGGTCAAACTACTTGAAAAAACAGACATCTGCAACACAAACCTTATCACTCTACCTGGTACCAAGTAAAAAACACAGGAGATCTGAATGGCTCCACGCTGCCGCCCCCCCCCCCCCCCCCACCCCCCCCCCCCCCACCCCCACCCACCCCAACACCCCACCCCCCAACACCACCCCCACAAACACAACCCAACACCCACACACACACACACACACACACACACACACACACACACACACCTCTTCCTACTCTGCAGTTGAACCTTCACAAGTACCATATCCACAAAAACAGGAATTAAATGTGTAAATAAAAAGTGTCCTGGACAGCCTTTATTGGGATTGTTTTCATTTTTCACTGCATTACACAACATGAACCAGAGGAAACACTGTTCCTTGCTGAACATTATGTGGCTCATGAGTTCAAACCAATAAGGGATCTTATTCAAAACTGTTCGCACGCACACTTAGGCAGGAAGGAGGTCACTGAAATAAAGCTGGTTAAATTGAGACAGAAGGTATGTAAAGAAAAAAATTCCCCTGGGGTCAATGCAGTGGAACATTATTTAATTCAAAATAAAAAAATACCTAGTGTATACAGCTCCACTATACTGCCTGCCATGAAATTAACATAATTACAGATTATAGCACAAAAATAAAAATTATTTTTTTATATAAGGAAAATGAACACCATTTACAAAGCTCTGGCTATAGCACTGTAACCTGATAATGCAATAAAATTTCATTTAGAAGTATTAAGAAACAGTAGTTGGTTCCATTATAAATGAATGTAAAAAGCACTGACATAACCAACACATTCAGTCTCAACATGGCTACCAAAGTTGAGTAACATGCATCATTCACTCGGAAGCATAGACGCGTACATAAATGTATTGGAGCTAGAGCTTTTAGCTACAGAGCCCCTAGTCTAAGGAATAGTCTGCCTGGATACATACGGGATGCCGAATCTGTCTCAGTCTTTAAATCCCGATTGAAGACATACTTTTTTGATTTAGCCTTCCCACAACAGTCTTTGTAGCTCACAGTAATTACTGCTGCTGGCGCATGC
>JABJVR010046924.1:6792-29804 GCA_025773905.1 Chitala chitala
TGCAGGTCTTACCTCCCACTCTCCATGTGTCCAGGCGCTCGGTGCAGGTCTTACCTCCCACTCTCCATGTGTCCAGGCGCTCGGTGCAGGTCTTACCTCCCACTCTCCATGTGTCCAGGTGCTCGGTGCAGGTCTTACCTCCCACTCTCCATGTGTCCAGGTGCTCGGTGCAGGTCTTACCTCCCAGTCTACATGCATCCAGGAGCTTGGCTCTTTTTTCCATCACTTGTCTGTGCAGACACCAGCTCAGGATCACACACAGGTAGTGTGAGGACAGGATGTTTGCTGTACCTTCAGCATTACGTGAATTTTACTCCTTTGTCCTTTCAGCCCTTGGTTCAGGCTTCTCATCAGCTATAAATGTGTCTTTTCCCTCACGTCTCACTTCTGCACTTTTGGCTGTAGATAGGTTCATTCGTTCTTGTTCTTGTGATTGTTATTTTCAGATCAGTCTGCTATCAGCTGGTACAGCTTACTGGTTTATTTTAATATTCTAATCTTCTTTTTAAAAATGTAATCAGTGTGAAGTGAAGCATTTGGTAATGTGTAAACAACCGGTTTTCTCTTAGTCTTCACTGCTACCTTATGGATTTTTTATTTATGAGTAGACATTTTGTTAGAAGTGAGTTGTTACAATGCGTATCTATGTTCGACTGCTTCCCGTGAGGGGGGGAGTGGTGCGCCCTGGAAGATCGGGCATCCAGTTAACAAACCACAAAGTGGCCCAGTACAGGTCAGTACACACTGGAGGCCCTTCCTTTGTATCCAGACTTGGGATGAGCTTTGGGTGGGATTTGAACCCGTGATGTGAGAAGTGGGCGGTAGCAGCACTGAGACGTTGTGCCCAGCTGCACTTAGTGCCAGTGACTTCGTATTGCACTTAGTGCCAGTGTATTAACAGATTTTTAAACAAATATTTTCATAATGAACAGTGTATTTCTATTTTCTGATATTTTCAGTGGGCTTTCTCCACTGATGACCACATTTATCCTGTATTTTACTTTTGTACACTTTCTTCACTGTTGAAGAAATTAGCAAGTTTATTTATTATAAACATATTATTATATGTATTATAAACATTTTCCCCATAACTGAATTTCCACTGAAGTAATGGGTTTCATAAGTGAGAATTTCTGCTCAAACTATGAATTTAGATTAATCTTATAGTCAATTTTTTTTAGAATGCATTGCAATATTGTGTATGTAAATGCATTAAAAACGTTTTGAAAAGCACATCCTTATTATCTATCTTTACAGGCTTTAAGACAGGTTCATAAACAGCTAAGGAGCACAATAAAAATTAGAAAAAACTGCATAAAAACTCTTCACACATCTTGCAGCTTTTAAAATGAATGAAATGTGTTGTGACGTCTGGTCATTATCAGCTGGAGGAGTGCATGGGCTAACTCTTCTAACAATGGGACACAGGATAGAAAATCACTTCTAATTCATTTTCCTTTGCTATGAATTCTTGACAGATGATTAAAACTCTGACAACATTCGAGGACAATTTGACCCTCTACTCTGGCATGAAAAATCAGGCCGCGGCATGGAACGATGTCACTGTAAAACAGCTGTTCAGAAACCCCAGAGAAGTGCAGTTATTTTGACAACTGAGTAACTTCTTGACCACCTTTCTGTCTCTGCATCCATTGTCAAACTGTTTCTCCTTAAACCCTTCAGTTTAAAACAAACTCAGAGTAAATAATAAAACTACGACTGTAAGAAGAGAGGAAGAAGAGAGAATATTGTTATTTTAAACAGAATTAGTATTATTAAATTCTTCATAGAATTCTTGGATTACTTTTTGCATTCATTGTATGTAGTTATTTCTAGTGAGAATCTAGTTCTCATTCAAGTATATAAGGCTGCTGCAGAGTTTTCTGTTTGTTATCCAAGGAAATGAGGTGCAGAGTTTTCTAGTTTTGCTCGAGGATACCAATGAATAGCCACGTTGGCTTTCAGCATCTGATGGAGGGCACATGCTGTGAAAACTACCCGCTGGTTATTCTGCCTCCTAGAAAAGTAAACAGGAACAAAGACGTGTGACAAAACACTTTGTAAACACATGTCTCTAATGTCCCTATAGAAATGTGACCTGTGTACTGAATGAGGAATATATGGTTCAGTTTACATCAACTTGGATCTGAGAATAAAACAGATAAGGTTAATCAAGGAAAAGAGGTTGATTTACCTATCAGGGATTTTTGGTGCCTCACAGATGAAGATGTGGTTAGATATGAAAGTAGGTGTTGTGATCATTTTGGTGAGCTGTGCATATACACACGTGTTTGGGATGATGCTGGCAGCTCACTGTTGTTACAGTGCAGCTGGATCTCACTGGTGTTACAGTGCAGCCATCCACTGGGTCTCACTGTGGTTACAGTGCAGCCATCCACTGGGTCTCACTGTGGTTACAGTGCAGCCGTCCTCTGGGTCTCACTCTGGTTACAGTGCAGCTGTCCTCTGGGTCTCACTGTGGTTACAGTGCAGCCGTCCTCTGGGTCTCACTGTGGTTACAGTACAGCCGTTCTCTGGGTCTCACTGTGGTTACAGTGCAGCCGTCCTCTGGGTCTCACTGTGGTTACAGTGCAGCCGTCCTCTGGGTCTCACTGTGGTTACAGTGCAGCCATCCACTGGGTCTCACTGTGGTTACAGTGCAGCCGTCCTCTAGGTCTCACTGGGGTTACAGTGCAGCCATCCACTGGGTCTTACTGGGGTTACAGTGCAGACATCCACTGGGTCTCACCAAGGTACCTATCTTATTGATAAGAAACTGAACAGGCGAGGCATTCTGATCTTACTCCAAGGATGTGACTGATAATGTCTCCGTGCTCCCGTGGCTGATTAGGAATCGATCCCTTCCAGATGAATCCATCTGCTTCCACTCCACCTCATCTGTGTTCACTTACTCAGCATGACATGACATAGTCACCAGCTTTGCCAAGCTTTGCCTGCTTCCATGGGAAATTACCAATTTGAGTTAATGATTTTTTAATGCTGGTTTGTTTCCCCACCCTCCCACTCTCTCCATTTTTAAGGAAATCATAGAAAAGACAAGAGATGCAAGTCTGAGCCTCTTTTGAAGTGGCTCTTCAGCCAGCTGGTACTGTAGAAAGCTGAGCATGCTTCCTTTGTAGCTGCGTGTATCTCAGCCCTCATTCTCTTTACACACCTAAGTGCTAAAATGTTTATAACAGTTTCTTTTTTTCATGAGGACACCTGTGTAACTTGTGCTCCAGAACACTTAAAACACTCTGCCAAAGTGCTCCCTCAGCCAGCTACCATCTGACATGTTCTCCAGGTTGGAAGAGGGTCTGTTGGAGATCCATTAAGCTGGATGAAATGATTTGTCTCTTAGCACAAGTGTTCAGTGCAAATAGCAAGTGCTGAAAAAGTCAGCAGAGGGTTAGGTAACACGTTCAAACATTTTTACGATCTCTGAATTGCAGTTGCAGACACAGGGCACTAAAATTAAAAGCAGCATACCTTTCAAATCTGAAAGAAAAAAAAATTAAAAAGTGCTACAAACTTCAGACCAAACCAGAAAATCAGCCATGCAGAAGATGTAAAGCTCAAAGCGGTGGTGAAGTTATCAGCAGGGTGATCAAAGGTGTAATGGAAGAGAAAAAGTGAAGAATTATATAAAAAACCAGTCAGACACTTAGCCCACTTTTACACTTTTGTTGCTATCTAGAATAACATGCACCTTTGCTCGTATCCCTCCCCCCACTCTCTGCCCCAGGTCTTCACCAGGTATGGCAAGTGCTACACGTTCAATGCAGCAGAAGAGGGCAAGACACTGCGTACCACCATGAAGGGCGGGACGGGGAACGGTCTGGAGGTCATGCTGGACATCCAACAGGACGAGTACCTGCCAGTGTGGGGTGAAACAGGTGGGGTCAGCTTCTGTGTGTGTGTGTGCATGTACCATGGGAGGCTGGTTTTACATAGTTTGTTGGTGACTGGAGCAATGCTGAACCGCTGTTGAACGTCGTTATTACGGACGTGGTCGAGATGCGTGGTGCCAGCCATCCAGCGAAGCATCTTTGTCTCCATTACGCCAAGGTGACGTTCTGCTTCTTTGGTTACGGGCCAACAGTCAGAACTGTAGATCATGATGGGTGTAATGTTGGTTTGGTCGATCTTTGACTTCAGGCAGTTTGGGATCTTTACTTCAGATTCTTTGGTGATGACGATATTTGAACTTGATGATGAAATTATACAGCTACCCTGATCACAGGGTAAAGTAGACGGATGTGTGTGTGTGTGTGTGTGTGTGTGTGTGTGTCTGTGTGTGCGCCCTGCGGTGGGTTGACACCCTGCCCTGGGTGTTCCCTGCCCTGTCTCCTGGGATGGGCTCCAGGTCCCCCGCGACCCTTAACAGGATGAAGCAGCATAGAAGATGACTGACTGATGATGACTGACTAAATGCTACATTGCATAACTTAAGTGGGAAATTTGAGAAAACGGTGATTTTCCATCTCATGTTTTTAAGTCATTGATCTCAGACGGTTTTCAACAATACACTTCATTTCATCAAACAGTGTTTGTGTTGTATCATAAATTATGCATCAGGAACTTGAGAGAACAGGGTGACTGTGTGTTCTTTAAGCTCTGCATGTGTTGTACCACCCAGATGAGTGGAAGATGAGTCATGCAGGTACTGTAAATGTGAAGCCATGCAGAGTAACTCCTTCAGTCTCTGTAGGGTGAGGAAGGGTGTGAATCCTGGCCTGCTGAGGGCTGCACTGTCTTCTGTCTGTTATTTTACTGCCTCAGCTCCTTATTGGTCCAGTGAAGTCAGTAGTAGTGTATGATCTGACGTCTGATGTGTCAGATGGAGGCCGACAGGCAGGTAGCTCAGAAACATGCAAACACTCTGGGCCGTAATGCAAAAAACATTCTCGAACCCTGCTATAGAAGATGGCTGATTAACTGTATAGAGAAACCAGTCTATTCCAAAGGTTGCACAATTAGGGGAAGCAAAACATTTTAGATGACAAAAAGTAAATACACAGATGAAAATTAAATCAGGCAGATTTGAAAGTGTTTTGTCACATCGCAGAGGAGTTCTAACTTACTTTGACATTTTTACATCTATGTTTCCCTGTGAAAACAGTGAGACCCACCACATGTCAAAGTCACACTGGGGGCTGCACACATCTACAGCGTAGCTCAGTGCCGCTGGGCCCACTGGGGGCTGCACACATCTACAGCCTAGCTCAGTGCCGCTGGGCCCACTGGGGGGTGCACACATCTACAGTGTAGCTCAGTGCCGCTGGGCCCACTGGGGGGTGCACACATCTACAGCGTAGCTCAGTGCCGCTGCGCCCACCGGAGGACCCAGCTGAGCAGACGGGCGGCTCGGAGATTGGCAGTGCTGGCTGGCTGATAGCTCAGTATTGTATGCTTACGCTGGCCCCTGGCGTGACTTATGAATGAGTAACTCACTGGAATCAGCTCTGCCACACAGTCAGTTGCCAGGGTGGCAGCACAGCACCCCCTGCTAGGACTCGTCGTTGTGAGAACAGCGCTCTGGTTTCCCAAGTTACAGCATCAGCGTAAACCGGCTCTGCAGGTGAGCTCTGTGGGGGATTCGTGTAGTGTGTCATCACCGGTCACGGCAATAGTCGTGTTTTCTGTCGCTGTTCAAATAACATATAGTGAAACCAAATCTATTAAAATGGAAGGCAAAACCTGTCCTGTTGTGTTCAGCATTTAGGTGTGCTTAACAAAAACCCATGATGTGTGGTACTGTCATGCACCGAAGATTCAAAAGCATGACTGCAATCGTAATTGCACTGTAGCTGTGTAGTGATTGGCTCTCACCATGACATCCTTAATTTGTGTGTTTTGGTGTTAGCCTGGAAGGGCTAGTGGCATTTCTGTAAACCTGTGACCATTGTTGTAACCACATCCACTTATCCAAGTTAATTGGGTTTCTCACAGAGACGGACACCTCTGTGCAGTTACGTGTAGATTCACTGCCAAGGTTTTGCCCACTGTAGACTAGCAACAAATCACCTGCCATAAGAAATTCTTGTTCTATCCATTGTAATGTGCAGGTTTCAGCATCTCTTATTGCAGAATCGATCTGAATTTAACAGAAAATGAAATGTAGAGCTGGTTTTGCATCTCTGGTGTTTCCACTCTTGCAGCTCTGTGATCCTACAAGCCTATCACATCTCTTTCTATCCTGTTCTTCAGTTTCATTGTAAAACAATCTTAAGTCCACTTCGTGTTTGCACTTTGTTCACCTCCTTGTTTTTATTCATCTTTAAACTATTTCTCATTCTTTCCTTCCTGTCAGCAAACAGATCTTGTTGATCCAACTTCAAATAGGTGGCATGTGCGAGAAATTGCACAGGTTTCCAAAAGCATGATTAAAGATGAATTTGTGTTTGTATAAGGGCTTGGAACAGACAGGAGCAAAGTGATGCATGATTGACGAGGCACACAGCGGTGAACACGGAGTGCAAATGCAGAGTCTCCTTCTCAGGTCAGCGGGTTCCTGACCTTTCTAACTGAACAATACATTCTGTTTGTCTCTTCTTTTTGTACTGGAGGCCAAAAATATCTGGCCAGGTAAACAGAAGTAGAATGTGCAGGAAAAACTGTTGCAACTCAATTAAACAATTCCCAGATGTTATAGCACACACTAATGACATGCGATCCAGTCCCAAAGGACCACCGCCATTTTTTTATGCCTCAGAACCTGACATCTATATGATACACCTGTTTCCAGGAAACTCAATTTTCTTTCTGAAAACTCAATTTTGTGTTTTGGCAATAAAAAGAGCTGTGCAATTCACAAATACAGATGTTTATGCAATTTACTTTTTTTTTTTTTTGCTCATCATGCTGCAGACCTGCATTGACACAACATGCAAAACCGCAGCGAGGACTTACAGCCCCTTTAAACAAGACGCATAACCAAAGTCTGTCAAACTGGCTTCTGATCCAGTCAACATGCAGGACGGTGACTGTGCCAAGACAAACATAATAATTAGCAAAAAGCTATACAGCGTTACACTTGACAATGCCCATGACACAACTGAACAGACTGTATAGGAGTTTTCTTGCAACACATGATATGTGAATCTGCTACATTTTGCTTAGTTTTGTACGAAGAGACAGGACTTATAAAGCTTTGTTTAAAACGGCTTCTAACATAATACTTTTAGCGGCCTGGTTATAAAACATGAATGGAAAAATAACAGGCAAGTGCACAGATAATCAAAGTGAAAAATAATCATGGTCTTTCCTTACCAAACTGCCCAGACTGGCTCTGATGTTTCTGCTATTATGGGGTGGTTATCACAGAGCAAACTGGCACGAATATGCAACCACCTTTTACCTCCCAGACGAGCCCATTATATTTAACAGAAGCATGCCATGTGGGCAGAGTGAGAGCCCACCGGATATAATAGAGACAGAAACCGGTGTTTTAAACCTGTGAAAAGAGAGACTGATTTGGTCCTCTCATCTTTTCAGTATAAAATACCACATCACCTCTGAGAGGACAGGCTAGATTTTAAGCTTTTTCCCTTCCTTTCAGCATTTCATCTTTCACAAAGCAGGCTGTGAAGTCATTATTTCCATTTTCAGAAACGCTCTTCTTCTTTTTTGCTTCTCTTATGGAAGCGAGCGAGGGAACCTGAAGTTGTGACGTGGCTTGTGTGATGCTCACAGAGCACTTTCTGTGACACCGTCCTTTTGCCACTGAAGAAGGGAGCTCAGAAGCACACAGCTGGGCGTTGGAAGGCAGTAAAAAACCCCTCACGTCTCCACAAGCTGTTCCCCGTGGGCTGCTGAGAAATTCACTGATAAAGCCTGGTAAAGATTGCTGATAAAACCTGGTAAAGATTACCTTCGGTTCTCTCAAAAAACTCTCACCATATCTCTCCTTCAAAACATTCATGCTTTTCCACAAGTTTTGACCAAGGTTCTCTATGGATTTTATGAAACATATAATGACAGTGGTTCTCAACCTTTTCTATCCAAGGACTCCCTGTGTCCAAAAAATATTTTGGCCCCCCCACAAAGGTTTTTATATTGTTTCCCTTCTATTTAGTTTTTAGTGATGGCAAAATTGCCTGTATTTATTAATATAAATATTTTAATGTGGTTGAACAGCCTAGCAATGTATACAGATCAGTCATGACATTGTGACCACTGACAGCTGAAGTGAATAACATGGGTTATCTCATTACAGTGGCACCTCGATGTGGGTGGGATATATTAGGCCACAAGTGAACATTTTGTCCCTGAAGCTGATGTGATGGAAGCAATAAAAATAGGCAAGCGTAAGAATTTCAGCAACTTTGACAAGGGCCAAGTTGGGCTAGAAAACTGGGTCAGAGGAGCTCCAAAACTGCAGCTCTTGTGAGATGTTCCCAGACTGCAGTTGTCAGGACCTGCCAAAAGTGGTCCACAGAAGGTGAACTGGTGAACTGGTGACAGGGTCATGGGTGGCCAAGGGTCACTGATCTGTGTGGGGAGCGAAGGCTGGCCCATGTAGTCTGATCCAATAGTACCTGCAGACGAGTCAGGGCACCCACGCTGACCCGTGTCCACCACCAAAAGCACCTACAATGGGCACGTGAGCATCAGTACTGGACCGTGAAGCAATGGAAGAAGGTGGCCTGGTCTGATGAATCACATTTTGCTTTACATCTTGTGGATGGCCGGGTGTGTGTGCGTTGCTTACCTGGGGAAGAGACGGCACCAGGATGCATTATGGGAATAAGGCTGGGAAACCTTGGGTCCTGCCATTCATGTGGACGTTACTTTGACACGTACCACTTACCTAAACGCTGTTGCTGACCAAGTACAGCCCTTCAAGGAAACGGTATTCCCTGAGGGCAGCAACCTCTTTCAGCAGGATGAACAACCGGAACGCTCAAGAAACCGGCACGTTTACATCCAAGTGCCACTAAATCAAGAAATATCTAGAGAAAGCGAGAGAGATTTCTTAAGTTACCATTGAAACGATGAAAGAAAACGGTTACCTACGGTTTATCATGACAGAAATCATCTAGGTTTTCAACGAGAAGGGTCTACTGTAATTAAATAATGTGTATTAGAATTTTTGTAAGTTTAATTAAATAAAGTTAAGTAAATGATTGTTAGTTATGTAAAGTCAATGTGTAAGCCTAGCCTATAGGCTAGCCTATTTTGTTTCTGCTGTCTAATGCATTGACGTGTGTGTGTGTGTGTGTGTGTGTGTGTGTGTGTGTATTATGTGCTATATCAACGTATGGATTTAAGCACTCTACACTACTGTCAGAGTTAGGTGAGCACAGGATAATGATTGGTTTAAGATGTTACGAATTAATAATAAACAGCTGAACAATAGGTATTGTTTATTGGTAATGAATGACAAAATGATAGTTCAGGATACATGCAGGGGCAAAAATCTCATTTCACTCTTGGAGAGGGACAACAAATAGAAATATTTACCATTCCTGAGAAGGACACAAATGACATATCTTGGTTTACAATAACGTGCAGTCGGGAACAACCCTTTGGAAAGGGAGGACATGTCCCCCTCTGTCCCCCCTGGGATGTCCACCTATGGATACATTTTACAAAGATCTCTATCACATGCAACCGGCAAATTCAGATAACCGGCAAGTCTTTGCTCCCATGGGTGCCGGTTATGAGGGATTGTGTGGTAATGAAATAATGCTTAAAATACAACATTTAATGCCATATTCACTGGTTATTTCCTATTTACATAATCAGTGTGAAGACTGCTGTCAGTGACAAATAATAAGCAAAACGAAAAATCCAACTCTGTCTCTTCTTTGCATAAATATTGGACATATATAAGGTGTGACATTTTTTGAGTCTGCTGACTCATCTACTTAAAGGACAAAGTCACATTGCAACCTGAACCTTTATGTTTTCTGACACCGATGAGACATGACGTTTCACTAGTATCATTTCACTGTCGTATTCTTGCTAAGTGTTTCGGCTGTAATTCCCCCACAGTTTCAGCTTTGCAGGGCAAAATCAAAGTTTCCTTTATATTATGAGGCTTTTCTTATACAAACTATTGTTTGAGCTTTGGTGAGTTTAATTTTCAACAGTTTCTTTTCCATGTTAGTCGTTTTCTTTATCCAAATCAGTTTTTCTGCTTTTCACACAGAAATGACCGGGGTCTCTCATCACATGTGTTGCGTTTTGTCCGTAACTGTTGGATCGACTTAGATGACCTCACATTCATTAGTATCTTAGTGCCGATAACTCATTGTGGCTGCAGTAAACCTTTCGTTTTGGAAAATAAAACCAAGAAATCTGTAACCCTAACCATCCACATATTTTTCCACATTTTGTTGCTGGAGGACTGCTAGCAGTATTTATGTCTTTTATTGTTGGTTCTGGAAGGTTCCTATAACTGTAGCTTCAGCAATATAGTTGTTTTTTTAAAGCTTTTCAAATAAATTGTGCGGCTTCGCTTGGTCCTTGCCCCGTATCCCCCTAGTGCCCCCTCCTGATTAAGAAACACTGGTTTACAAGCTTGTAAAAGTCTTCGTTTTTTCCATTTTGTTATTTGCTTGCCAAGCAATGTATTTAAAAGTTAATTCGCAGCTTTGCCCGTGTTGACTAGTTTATTCAGTTCGAGTGTTCTCTTGAGGGTCGTTAACATGACCTCTTACACTTCTCACATATCTCTCGTTTAGCTGTAGCATGGGCGCTCTCAGAGCTCTTGGTGAATCATTTCGTATATTAAAATATGTGCACTGTCCTTATGGATATAGCAATGATTCATGTTTTAGCATATGAAGACAAATTGGCTTAGAGGCATTCCATGCCATCCGTGGAGCGTTCTGGGTGGTGGTCTTCTGGATGAGTAGTTACAGATCGGGACTCATATCCAGAGAACCCCGGGAGAGCCAGTACGCCGCGCTGCTGTGCACATATTTGCACTCAGATGCCTCGTGTTTCACTGTCTTGAAATCTGGTGAAGAAATCGATACATAAGCCAATATTTATTAGACTAGTCCTAATGCCTGCCTTTTACACATTTAGTGGCAAATAGAGGATTGCATTTTATTGTCTTAATGTCTGAAGCTCTGTTTCTCTTTTAAGGATTTATGTAAACTTTAGGAATTGTAGGTCCTAAAGCATACATTCTTGTAGGTGTAGCAGAGTGTAAAACGCTATATTACAAATCCTCGGTAGTCAGGACAGGAGTCTGATTAGTCCCCCAAGTGAGGGACATGGGTCTTAGTGTGCTAATCCTCTTGTCTGGTAGCACTAAGAGGCTGTGAGGACCTGGGTTTGAATCCAGGTAGACATCCCCCTGTTGTGTTGGTGCTGTTTGACTTGAGTAAATATTCAACACCACCCAAGTTTCTTTGGCATTTTCTGAGGTTTAGTACATTGTCTGTTGGTTTTGGTTGTGTTCTGTTATTAGTTGAGGTGTATGCATATTTGTGAGCCAATGAGCTGGTAGTATTTTCTCCAGCCTCCTGGATTGGCTGCGCGAGTGCGATTAGTGCAGCCAGTGCTTAGGCCTGGAGTGGTGGCTGGGATTTGGCTGTTTTCAGCAGCAAGAGGAGGCCATTTGAGGGGAAGAAAGCATAGGCTAGTTTGGTGGTGAGTAAAGGGCCCAGGATTTTGAAGCTAAATGAAGACTTCCATATGCTCTGGTGGAGCCAGAGCAGGAGACCCTTGACCTGGAGGACATGAGTGTAGAAATGTTGAACTGTGCACCAGATTCCAGGCAAGTCGGGTTAGGCATCGTATGTGCAGTTTTTGGATTGTGGGAGCTCTGGATTTGCTGTGGAGGGCTGAGACAGAAGGGCCTCTGCAGACCAGTGTAACAAACATGGCGGTGAAGTGGTGACTTTAGTGGCAGGATTGACCCCCCCCCGTTCCTCATTGCAACCAAGGGCCAACCAAGGGACTGTGCTTTATTTCTTTTTGTTTGTAGGTACATGGTGCACTATAACTTCTCTGTTTCGGCGTAAGACCAGCCAGCTGAATTTCTTTTGTTTGGGTTATTGCTGTTTTTTAACTTGTGTGCAGTGCTGGATTTGTTTGCTTTATTTGTGTATAGAATCGTTGGACAATTCTAGATCTGTGCCTGTTGGGTAGGCTGAGTTTTGTTTGCAGCAATGAACAGACTGACACAACATTACTGTTGGCTACTACCGATGTGTGGGGGGTGTAACAGAGTGTAAACTGAAATCCCTGGCAATCACAGAGAGGGTCTAATTAGTCCCTCAAGTGAGGGACTTGGGTCTTGAGCTCAGTGGGCTACTTCTCTTGTCTGGTCGCTCTGAGTGGGCTTGACCCAAGTTTGAACCCGGGTACAATCACCCCCCATTGCATAATAATGTTTTACTCTTAAAATGGCCCAATTCCTTACCAGTTGAAAGAAGTTCAGAAAGCAAGTTTAATTGCCGACTTGGAAATTTAGTAAGGGGTTTCTTCAGCTCAGGCTTGTCTGGTTCCATCCCGGTCATTAAAAGAAGACCCAAAAATTACAGAGTTATCTCTGAATAGAAGAGGTGAGCAGAACGCACTGAGCTGCATTTAGATGTCATTCGCTTTGCCCGCGATTAATTAAAAACTGCCAGCACTCATTGTAGAAAATGTAATGTAGATTAAAACAGGTGATTTTCTTGTTTGGACAAGTCTCTGGTTCAGATGACAAATTGGTTTCACTTTTTTATCTCATTAAAGGGGAGCTCACTGTTTTGAAAGACTGTTTGAAATAAACTCTAACAGCTGGTGAACTCGACTGTGGCTATGCAAAACACGTATGTGTGCCCAAACTCAATTCGTTCGCCTACACGTGAATTCTTTGCGTGCCCTTCTGCTCTGTACGCGTGTATGTGAAAACTAGGCATTTATGTTCAGTTCTCGGTGTGTGTGTGTTTGCTCTGAAGATTTCCAAAACCTCGGAAGGTGGGTGTGTCTGCAAGCCTGGGAAAAGTTACCGTTAAAAATAAAGAGCGGAGTGTTTGCGTAAACACCAGCCGCGCCTGCATTCTCCCGTGCATGAAGACACGGAGCTGCTCTGTCTGCTCTCACCATCTGGGAATAAAACACTGCAGAGGATGGTGAAGAGGAAACATCCAAGTGCGATGAAGCCATAACCGCACAAATTTAGACCTATTCAATACCAGCGTTCGTATACCATGAATATCTCGGTTTTTCCCAAGAGACGCCCTTACTCAAAATTGCCTACCTTGTCTAAATATAAAATATTACAAGTAAAATGTTTTCTTTCTCAGTGCGCAGCAGGTGAAAAGTCATTTGCTCAGGTTTGTACTTTCCTTTGTTTTAAAGGATGTACAAGTGTTTGATATTTATTCAGACGTTTTAATTATTTTTCTCTGAAATGTCAGATCTTTATATATTTGCCTGTTATTTTCAAGTAAACAGTGTAAATGATATTGGAACAGCTTGTAGTTAATTAAACTAAGTAGTTGGCTGGTTTTGTGAAGTTATACATTATATTGTAACGTCGGTGCCGCGACCAATGGGCGGCAGTCGGGAAGGGCGATTATGCACCTTCCCGGCAGCCCCTGTAATTTAGTTACCTTCCACCCTGAGTGTGTTTGGGCGTATGCGTGTAGACCCTTTGCCCCAAAGTGCTGGTGTGAATGCGCGTGTGGGTGATTGTTCTTTTTTGCGATCTTCCCCAAATATCCTTGTCAACACGTTTAATAAAAGGCTTTGGCAGTCGCACTTCCGCGTCCGAGTCATGGCTAGTCATCGTCATTATGATATTTTGATAATATTGTAACGGACCGAGGGCGCAGTCGGGGCTCGAACTCAAGTCTCCCGCACCAAAGACAAGGGATTGGCCCACTGAGCCAAAGACTCAAGTCTCTGGCTCCGGAAGCCAATCGGACACTTGTCTTCTTATTGCATAGCCCGCAACCACCGTTACAATGGTGTCAGAAGCGGGAAGAATTGTTTCGGCCGGAGTGAGGACGAGGTTGAAGCAGCGGGCTACGAAGGGGGAAGTGTAACGACGTGTGTGGCGGCAGGTCAACCTGTAGGGACGGTGACGTCACCCCGAGGGTCGAAGAGAAGTGTCCGATTGACACTTCCGAGTGTCAGTGAGTTCGAGCCCTACCCTCGGTCCATTACAATATGCAGGAGAAATGGTTTATGTGAAGCTAATCATGCTCTGTTGGTATACAGCTGCTGGTGCCATCTTTGAAAAGTTACTGTACTTGAATAAAATTTTCAGACTTTTTTTCTCCATTACACATTATTGGTTTCTTGCAACTTTGAGGTCACAGCAGCTTGCTGTAGAACAGGACTGCAGGAGGAGGAGTACGGTGAGAGACGCTGATCGTAAAGCTGGCGTGTAATCTGAGCCTGAGCACGTCGCACACACGTCTCCATCAAAATTCACAAGACCGTACAGGGGCTTTTATTCTGAGCCACTGTTAAGGGTTTAAAATAGCATTGTTAGTATCACCATGTCTACATGGAGCTCTTGGACAAAAGCTGATTCATGGACTGCAGACTGGATTCGAATCGCTTACTTTTACCTTAATACAGTAAACCATTTCATATGAGCCCTGGCAGTGTCTGGCATGGCAGATGGTGCTGACATGTGAAGGTGTCACCCCACACTGATAGAAGGGGGAGGAGAAAGGATGCAACTCAGGACCGGTCCTCAGTGAAGGGAGAGAAGACACGGCTCAGGCCCAGTCCTCAGTGAGGAGAGAGAGAGGACATGGCTCAGGCCCGGCCATCAGTGAGGGGAGAGAGGACACAGTACAGGCCCGGTCATCAGTGAGGGGAGAGAGGATGTGGCTCAGGCTCGGTCATCAGTGAGGGGAGAGAGGATGTGGCTCAGGCCCGGTCATCAGTGAGGGGAGAGAGGACACAGCTCAGGCCCGGTCATCAGTGAGGGGAGAGAGGATGTGGCTCAGGCCCGGTCATCAGTGAGGGGAAAGAGGACACAGCTCAGGCTCGGCTATCAGTGAGGGGAGAGAGGACACAGTTCAGGCCCAGTCCTCAGTGACCTTGGACTTCTCTTTTCCCTTCACCAGAGGAGACAGCGTTTGAGGCTGGGGTCAGAGTTCAGATCCACAGCCAGGTGGAGCCGCCATTTGTCCACGAGCTCGGCTTCGGCGTCGCCCCGGGCTTCCAGACATTCGTCGCCACGCAGGAGCAGAGGGTAAGTGACCTTTTGATCTGTCCCCTCCACTTGCCACTTCTGTGTCCGGCCTGGAGTTGAAATCCATGTTTTTGGCTTCCTGTATGACCTGGCCCAATTCTTCTCCTTTCCGTTTCTTTGAATCATTTGAGCTTGCAACGATCGCTGCAAGCACTTTGGAAAACCTTGGGATATTGTTGTTGTTGTTGTTGTTGTTTTTCTAAAGAAAGCATCATATGTGGGATTTGAGATGGAAGTCACAGGTGTGGCCCTGTGATGTCATGCATGTTTATTTCTTGTCATAAAAGACAGTCTTTGGAAGACATGGACGAGCAAACCCTTTTTATTTGAAATGAACGTTCGTCTTTCCTGCATGTCAAATTTTTCATTAGATTCATTGACTTCCCTTAAACAAATTTTTGGATAAATTAATAATGTACTTCTGAAAGAAGGTTACAACAAAAACCCCTGTACTTAGAAGAGAAATTGTTTTTATTTTCCTTTTTTAATTTCAATGCAAGCATCCTTCCCAATGTGTTTTTAACAGTTATTTCTCTACATGTCCCTGACCCATGATGCCTCAACAACTCTCCACACAAAGCTTTTCATAATCACACCACTTACAGCTTCGAGTTAACGCTGACTGAAACAGAGCATGCTGCTGGACTTGTGCGCGTGTGTCTGTCCACACTGCTGTTTTCTGTGGGGTCTCATGCTCCATTTGACCAGATCTACTTGCATTTCTCCCACAGTCCACTGGGGGCAGGAATGCTTTGCTTCCTGTTGTGAACATGAGCTTCCTGTCATTTCCTGTGGCTGACAGGTCATTAGAACAGCACTGTGCCTAACAATAAATGGCTCAGATTGGGTTCCGCCCACCACTTTGCTGCAGATCCATGAATGATGAGCTTTGACACCAAACGTGTTATTACACGGTTTGGCTGCCAGACTTGCCCTGTGACTCCACCTTCAGTAATTGCTGAGTGGCCCTCATTCACCTGTCCCAGCATCCCGTCGTCTGACAGACACCGCAGGCAAGGTGTTGACGTTTATTTCTTTGCGTCATGTGTTTGTGGTAGAGAGATTGCCGAGACCTGCCGGACAGAGATGGCGTCGGTGATAAAAAACGAACTTTTGTCTGGCACCACCAATTATCTAACAATAGCCATCGAATGTGTCCACCAGTACCTGGGGCAACAGGGCTTGTAGCTGCTACCACTTTCACCTTCCCTCTTTTCTCACCTTTCTACCGTGTTTCAATGACACAGGACACGAAAATGTGGTACTGTCCTAATCCAAACGCAAGCCACAACCTGTTAATTGATCGTCCAAGCAGGCCTGATTTGTGAATTAAAATAGTAGTGGTGCTTCAAGGCCTCTCAGAACATCAGATCACCTTGAGATTGTAAGACACTTGTGTGAAATAAAATGAGTGCACGGAAGGAAAAAACAGCCTGGGTTTTGGCAAAGTGAGCGTGAGCAACAGGTTTGTAACACACACACACACACACACACACACAATAATGTAGAGAGGCAGAATGAAAGGAGGAAAAAACACAAAATCCCTCTGGGGTCCTACGTGCAGGTTTCTACAGCAGAGGAGCTTCAGTCAGACTTTGTTCTTTTCAGCAGCCAAAGCTCATACTGGATTATTTCTCGTCAAAATTCTCCTCGTCACACACTGTGCTGGGAGAAGAGCTAAATTTAGCGCAGGCTAATTAGCTGCGTCTTGCACTTTGAATTTGGAAACCTCAGTAAGTTTCCACTGCATTATTCACATGTTGTACCCCCAGAAATTAAGCATCTTTGCATATTCCCTGCTATCTGAAATTGTCAAAATAACAAATTTTGCAGATGGGTTGGCTGAGCCACAATTACAAATTGTAGGGATTGAAGGACTACTTTGCACTCTGATTCCCAATCAAATGCAGTGCTAGAGGATCGTAGTATCATTAAAAGCAAATAAACTGTGTATCCACTAACGTACCAGGAAGAGTAAGTGCAGAGTTTGGCCATCTCTAACTGGTTAAAGATTTTCTTGTAAGGTGTACAGAAATCTATTGAGCGTGCATCTGCGCACACACACACACAGACACACACACACCAAACAGGCTTTCAGCTTTCAGTCAGTCAAACTGCACTACTCCCTTCATGCCTTCGTGCCAAGCAGAAGTGATTTTGTGTGTACTTTGTACTCTGTCCTCAGTGTCTCTGTCTTCCAAGTTGTCTTTTGTACAGACTCAGGGACTGTTTCAATGAAGGTAAATTGCCTTGGTGCTAGAGGACCTTTCAAACCCAGGTTTGACATGTGCGCAGCTTGCCTACCTGCCCCCACCGTGGGGGGAGTGCCAGGCGAAGGTGCTGGACTCCGGGTTCTTCCCAGTCTACAGCGTCACTGCTTGCCGCATCGACTGCGAGACGCGCTATGTGGTGGAAAACTGCAACTGCAAGATGGTCCACATGCCTGGTAGGCCAGCCAAAGCCTGCTTCTCCTGCCACCATGCATGCACCCGTGGTCTCCTCTGTGCTGTTAATGTTCTCTCTTGCTGTTTTTTCAACGTGTGCAACTTATTAAGTGATTGTTAATTTTCCCCCCACGTTGTTAGTGTTCACCTTGCTGGCTTTGGTCCGGAGTTGCCTCTGGCCAGATGTGCTCTTCGGGGGTGGTTGTCATTGCTGTTTGTTTGTGATTCACTTATTTTGTGTGCAGTTCACTCGCTTTTTTTTTTTTTTTAACGTGTGTGTGCGCGCGTGCACCTGTCCTTTCATTCGATTCACGTGCGTCCATCCCCAAGAACCAAGTGTCCGCATATCAAATACACAAAGGTATCGTGAAAACTGTTCCTAATGACTATGGTAGATTAATTTTATGAGTCAATAAAAAGCAGCAAGGATTGACATTCTGCTTGTCGTGTCTCACAGGAAAAGGTGTAAGTGCTCAAATAAAATGAAAACCTTAAATTAACAGTGGTATTCTTATGCGTAGTTTTTAAAGACCCATGTGACCTGTTGTTTATCCGCCATCTTTGTATGGCAAGCTAGCTGATTAATGGTAATGAAATATACATCAGACACTCTTTAAGGACTATAAACTGAAGTCTCATATAAAGCACAAGGGGCAAATGCAGTATAAAATGCAAAAAAGACCCTGTGCTAGCAGAGAAAGAAACAAACAGAATGACGTGTGAAAAAACGATGAGTAACACATGATTATTATGTGATGGCAGACCAGAGCGACCTACCCTCATCGGCCCCTTCATATCATTTTACAGTTGGTATGGAATAAAATCCTAACTTTTTCTCATCACTTGTGCATTTGGAATAGCCATTCACCCAGCAAAAATAAAGTTTTGCGCATGGACACTCAGTTGCCCTACAATATGGCGGACTGTGACCAGTGGAGCATGTGCTGTGATGTCACATAAAAACTGTTTACAAACAGTCCCCGAGTTAAGAACATCCAATTTACATACTACTCAAACTTTTTTTTTTTTTTTTTTACATTGCTGTATAATAGTTTTATTATTCCTGTATTCTGTTTAAGATGTTTTAGTGTATTTGGAAGTGCTTCAACAGTGTTTTACATAGACAGAAAGGTACAAAGACAAACATTTGAGTAATTGGCTCTAAATTAGAATCTTTTGTACCCATTCTAACTTGCCAACAAATTTGACTTAGAAACTTAGGAACAGATCTCGTTAGTACCCCAGGGAAGCCTGTATAATAATATGTTAAATAGTTGTATTCGTAAAGAGTCTGTGTTACTGTTCGTTACACGTCAGTGGTTTTTCCCAATTTGCATACTACTTCAATCTTCATTACCTGAATTGTGTACCACAATAGTTTGGTACACTGACTTTTTGTGGTTAAAATTAGCGTTTGGGCAGGAGAGGAGAGTCCCCGTTAAATAATCTTGCTGTCCATCTTTGTCATGATTAGCAATTAACCATGTTGATTAGCTGCAGTGGGTAGAGAATTAGAATGGATTGTGCATTTTTATCTTGCATTACCACACTTCTGTATGATTTCCAATTATCTGAGTTCCGTTTGCTAGCCACTGTTTGTCATATTTCTATAAGCATATGTTGGTGCTGGTGAGTAGTTGGGGACTGTACCAATTGCCCTCAGAGCACGGGGGGTGGGGTAAAACCAGTAAAACCAGTAACAGTCCTACAGCAGCTTTCTCTGTGACTGGATACAGTGATGTTGTGCCTTATCTTTCTGTGCCATCATCACCATCACACAGATGGTCTGCAGTTTGCTGCTAACCACATTGATTGTGAGTAAGTTGCATGGTTTTTGTCTCCAGTGCTGTGCGATAACGCCATGAACTGGACTCTCGTCTGTACAGTAGATGGTCTGCTTTTTATTCACATGATGAGTCATTAACTTGCAAAAAATCCATTTATGATAAATTCTTGAAATTCATGAACAGGTGAAGTCATATTTGTTTCATCTAGCATGCCAGTTTTATATACAAATATTTTCCCAGAGGACTATGAACATGTTAACTGTAGCTGTTAGGACAAAAACAGACAGCTAAAAAGTCTGGAGTTGTGACTGAATCCAGCAAACACATTAATTACCTTTAGACACAGCTTGATGGAAAGTGAAGGTGCTTAAAATGCACTTGTGTCATGGAGCTTTGGCAAAAGTGGAAGGTTCTATTACGTAAGACACCTGGCATGTTTGGCCTACGATCTAACTGTGTGGATGCTAGTTTAGTTTGTAAGGTAATAATAAATGTCATCCAACCTTCTTGGGAACAGAACCGTCAATGCTTTGCAGCTGGACTAGAGCCTGTCCCAAGCAGTCTACACCCTGGACAGAACACCCAATCAAAAGGCACGGTCTCTTAAGGCAGTTTGGGTGGTCCAATACACCTACCTCACCTTTGGGAGAGCCCAGAGGGAGCCCAAAAGAAGAGCATGCAAACCCCAACACACACTCACCAGATTTGAACCCACAACCCTGGAGATGTGAGGTAGTGGCATTAGCCACAGAGCCACTCACCAGTCTTGCCTACATTGAAGTGTCTTTCAATTTCCAATGCCGAGCACACAGACTACTAGGGTCAAGTTATCTAATTTTACGGATGCATGACATTACCAATTACACTTGATGGTGAACTCAAACTGACACCACACTGGGTTGGCTTTCACAAGAAGCTCACGTAAATAAAAAGGCAAAGACCAAAACTACTTGGTTCAGCTGGCAAGAGATATTTTGTCTTTTCAGACACAGAGAGTTTGGAGATAAAAAGAAAGGAGGAACGTACGGCTTCAGTCACTGAGCTTGAAAGACGACAGTTTAATTATGATATCTCCTCACGCAGTCAGGTCAGAGCTGAGGTTCAGAGCCATACATCAGAGATGGTCAGAACGTGGTGTCCTTGGAGCACAGGGGCCGCTGCAGTGGACCCAGTGAACACGAAAAACACCCCCCAGTAATTCTGTCCACACCCCACTCGCATTCAAAAAACGTTGCTGACTCTAACGTTTTGGCTGCCCTCCATTTTGCTGTGAGCTCCCACACAATTCTCCTCAGGTCATGCATGAACATGGGGGCGCAGGGCTCAGCAGGCAGACTGTTTCACACACTTTCTTTCACAGGTGATTCTCCGTTCTGCACACCTGAGCAGTACAAGGAGTGCGCCGAGCCAGCACTAGGTGAGTACATTGTGTGTGTGTGTGTGTGTGTGTGTGTGTGTGCGTGCACCCCCTGCTTTCACTGATCTCCAGCTCTAATGAAGGAGCCTCTTGTGTCTGCCTAGTGTAGCGTGATGTGTGCTAAACAGACATTTGCTAACCTTTAAGAGTTTCCATTAACATATTAGCCCTTCACTGAGTCTCTTGTAATTATTTATTAGGAGTGGTAACAGTTTATTCTTTTCTGTTCTAGTATTGTGTTCCTTGGGGCAAATGCTGTGAAAGATGCTATGTAAAAATTAATTTAATTTAATGTACAGGTCTGGCAATTGCTATGACTGGCTGAATTATGAGGTCATCTGGTTTCCTCAAACAGTCTGATATATTTTTAATAGAGTGTTTTGGACGGTATCACAACAGTTCTGAACATAATTAGCCAGCTGGCCAGAGAGGAACGTTTCACATGCAAAGCTAATTTGTAAACGAGATGAAAATGCATCAATTATCCTGTGAAGCCACCCCATGATTTAACTGAAAATAAACAAGTTCATCACACCCATTTCTGAACTGGACATGGATTAGGACCAAAATCCATTCATGTCTCAGTTGCAGTGTTTCATGATTGGCTGTTTATGTATGACTTCCTGTCTGTGTGCTTGGGCTGGTTTCACTGCGGTGCTCCTGCAAAGAGAGTTTAAACTGAGGATCTTCAGCCTGAATTTTTCATTCCTCGCACACCCCAGGGTGGTAGGAATTTAAAATACACATGTAGCTGGCGTTTCTCCTGACCTTCGGGGGTTCTTTGGAAAGAGGCTTTAGTTACCGCTCCACATTGGCTTAATTTGTTTTTTAGTGCAATTTCTTTTTTATCTTCAGTCATTGAACACGGGCCCAATTTGGATATTAACAATTTGTTTTTCTCCACTGACAAAGCTCAGCTCTTCTGTACAAATTTTTTTTTTCAGGCCCCTGAACTAAGAGTCAGAATTTTGTGAAATCGTTTACTGCATTTTGAACAGTTGTCCTGTAAACCAGTTATAAAGCCTGTGTTGTCAGTTGACTGGAGAATTTTCCCTCGCAATGAAATCCACTTGACGTGGATAGACATAAATTTATCTTCCAGTTGCTCTCATTGAATACAAGGATTATCCAGTGCTGTTTCAACATGTGACCGCAGAGTATGCAATTTCACCGTGGTTAGTTAGTGGCACTGTGGACCCACCCAACACCCGTCAAGACAAAGGAATTTAATGTTCAGAAAGAACATGACACATGCAAAACAGAGCTGTATATTGTGTGACAGATTGCTTTTGCTTTAAGCAAAAATAGTCGGTTGAGTTTCTGGAACGGACAAGTATGCTGTCCGTATATGTAATTAAATTAAAATTTAAATGTGCTGCATCTAAAAGCCGTTAAGTGGAGTCTCAGGGAGGGGTTTGTGTGTTTGATGATTAATGTAACTTTTTCCAGTAAAATATCCCACAATAAAATGTGCGTGATGTTTCTTGTGATTAACATGTCAGTTAAGCTACTAAATTTAATTTCTTTTACCACCTACATATAACGATTAGATGCCTCCTACCTATTCATAAACGTCAGCAGAATGGAAGATGGGCCAAATCGCACACAGCTGCGGTTCTGTGCTGTTTCCCTCACAGGAATGAGAATATTCATCTTCATGTAGAAATGTAAATTGTAATCAGCAAACCCAGCACAGCTGGGGTGGGAATGCATTGAAACACAATATACCCCTGTAAGAAAAACTGAAATGGCACAGTGAGAGCAGGACAGGTTCACACTGGTACAATGTGTGGACGGGCCAGGATCATGTAGGTGCAGCGTGAGGAAGGGACGGGATCATACAGGTGCAGTGTGAGGACGGGCCGGGATCATACAGGTGCAGTGTGAGGAAGGGACGGGATCATACAGGTGCAGTGTGAGGACGGGCCGGGATCATACGGGTGCAACGTGAGGAAGGGACGGGATCATACAGGTGCAGTGTGAGGAAAGGACGGGATCATACGGGTGCAGCGTGAGGAAGGGACGGGATCATACGAGTGCAGCGTGAGGAAGGGACGGGATCATATGGGTGCAGTGTGAGGAAGGGACGGGATCATACGGGTGCAGTGTGAGGACGGCCCGGGATCATAGGGGTGCAGTGTGTGGAAGGGACGGGATCATACTGGTGCAGGGTGTGGAATGGACGGGATCATACTGGT